>JAMQGT020008407.1:0-14770 GCA_024447675.2 Pterophyllum scalare
ACACACACACACACACACACACACACACAGCCATCATCCAGTGCATTCGGGAAAGCTAAGGCCAATTTTCATGGGAGTGTAGCAGTTTTGAGCACACATAAGAGCCTGTGACACCCTTGGCGGTGCCAAGAGCCGACACATCAGCCAGCGTTGACAGCATGGCTGGCACATGCCTGAGGGGCTGGGAAACTTCCCTTCTATAATTGCATCCCATGTCAACCTGTGACATGTCAGGCTCAACCAGCAGGGAACTAACTAATCACCGGCCAGACCTCCTCCATCTCATATACCCTCTCATATCCCCACTTTCACCCCGAACAACACAGTCCCACACCAGCTATCTGCTTCCCAGTTCTGTTTTTGCATGTGTTAGCCCGCTCAGGGGTGCTTCCCTATTACATCTTTATCTCAGCACCTGATGCCATCAGCATGACTCAACAGTGAAAGCAGCTCCGTCTCATTAGTCTTCTTCTTTAACGGTGAAAAATGTAGCAGGTCCCATTTATTCCATCTGTTATTCTCACTGGCGCTCTGCAGCCAACACATTTTTACTCATTTTAGATAATAACATTAAATTTGTTAAAATTGGTGCTGTGTTGAAAATGACAATATTCTCTCTACTCTTACAGGGGATTCTCGAGCGTCTCCACACTTCCCATGTGAAGCCCAAGTACGGCAGTGATACAGTAAGTCGCCGGATGCGTTTAAGCCGCGTAGTTTTGTGATTTAAGATGAGAGGTTTTGTAACGAGTTAACGTGCGTGATGGCAAGTTTGTTAAAGTCTGTATAGCGGGGAGTCCTCTTGATCTTTGATACGAGATACCTGTGTGGGTGCCTCTGTGACCACATCTTTGATCTTTGGTGAGTGATGTGTGCGCGCGCGTGCGTGTGTGTGTGTGTAAGTGAGAAAGAGAGCGACATGGTGCCAGTGCCTCCTGCCTCCTACAGATTGAGGTGAGAGCAGGCAGGTGGGGCTCTGTCGTGTCTGTGTGCCACAGTAACTGGATGTGATGGGTGGCCTCTGGGGATCTCTGCCTTAGAAGTGCTAAACGAGCGAAGCAGAGCAATCACACTGTTCCTGTGTGTGTGTGTGTGTGTGTGCGCGCGTGTGTCACAAGCCCACATACTCCTATATATGATAGTCAGTTTGCTTCCCTGTTGCCACTGGCTCTGTGTCTGTGTAGGTGTGCGTGTCTGCCATAAAGGACACTGCATTTATCCCCAGACTAAATATAAGCACCACGAGATGGATGATAAGATAAAACAGCCTTTAATGTATTAAATGTTGCCAGGAAACAGGGCTTTTAAACGACAAAGACACAAACACAACTGCTGTGTTAGGTCAGTGGAGTGATGCTAAGGGCTGCAGACAGTCCACATGTGGCGGGGCTCCAATAGCATGACTCCAGTTACAAAGGTGGTGACAAGACACTGGTTCCAGTCTGGATATTGTGACCCCACCCTCCTCTAGCCACCTCCCCCATGTCTCAATGTGATTGTTAGCCTGAAGCTTCCAAAAGGGCAAGCTACTCCACTCCCCTTCATTAGCCAAATGGAATTGACTTAATTCGATTACGGCTCCTCCCGTGAGGAGCCCATGTTTGTGCACAACTCTGGCTTTTGCACATCAGCTGTGTAACTGTGCGAGTCCCCCGCACGTGTTTGCATACGTTACACACGCAACCTGCAAAGTGAGCTCTCGTACATATGAGAACAAAACAAACGAGTGTGTGTCACAGGTCGCGTTCTTGCCGCGGGCGAGGCCAGGCCAGGCCCCAGCGGTGGCGCCGTTCAGGCCTTTGGTCCCACTGCTCCACCCGCGCCCTTATGCGCCGCCCGAGCCGAGGTGAATGCCAAGGAGTCTCTGAGCCACTACATCAACCCCCCACCCCCACCCCAGGGGAACACCAGCCAATGAATTACAGATTAGATCATTGTTACAGGATCATAACAGTGATCTAATTGCCAATTTCTCATTTTAATTGAATTTGGTGGAGTGAAGAGGACGGAGATGGGATTCATGGGACTTTGTGTGGAGCTGATTGGAGTTGGTCTGCTGTTGACCGGGTACAACGGTTAATGAGGAGAAAAAAATTCCGGCGCTTGACATTCGGCTGCAGAACTGGGCGTCCACTGCAGAAACATCAGGCTTAATATCCTTCGCAGTGCCTCTCGTTCAGGCAGAATCGTATTTTTGAGATGTTTTAGGGTGTTGGCTCGCTAAAATTACTCAGATTATATTGACAGCGTCATGCATCACGGTCGGTTAAATCAGTGTAACTAGTTTACAGCCTCTTTGGATTTTTTTTTCCCGTCTTCTTTTTTTTTTTTTTGGGCTGGACTTTAACAATGCTTTTTCTTTTTTTCCGAGTTTGGTTCCCAACACAAACAACTTCCGTCTGAGCCTCTCAGCCGGAGCTCTCTGACCTAGGCTGAGCTAATTGCGGTTTGTCTGAGTCCGTCTCCATGCCCCCGGCTCCCCACGTCTGCTGCTGCTGCTTTCCTACCCCACCACCTCCGGAACGGTCCGACCATAAATGAGCTCCATAGTTCTGTCTGATTACAGCTTGGTTAAATTAGATGAGATAAGTTAGCCCACATCTCCTCCGCAGCCTTGCTTGAGAGCTGACAAGCCCAATACATCTGTCGCGGCTATGGTAATTGAGATGGGGAGGGAGGGTGACGGTGGTTGGATATGGAGGAGTGATTTGTGTGTGTGTGTGTGTGTGTGTAGACGAATGCGTGCGTGCGTGTAGAACTGTGTGAATGGGAGGGGGAGGGGGAGCCTCCCTCTTGTTCCTCAGTACCTGTCATTGATGAGGAGCCAAGGAGAAGCTTCAGCTTGAAGCTGTCATCGGCCCTCTGAATTTGTCTGCCTCACTCTATCAACCCTCCCCCCTCCTCCCTCCCTCCCTCCCTCCTCCCTCCCTCCCTCACTCTCTCTCTCCCTCCCTCCCTCTCTCTCTCTGTGATGTGGATGCAGAGTGTGTGAGTCGTGAGCCAGCCAGCGAGCGTGTGTGTTGTGTGCCGCAGGAATCCATACAACCGCCTCTCGCGGTGTTTAAATCTGAGACGTCGGCAGACCGACTGGGGTGCAGGCAGCCCGCCACCCTGACACCACTGAGACCCATGCACCCTCTCCCGGACTGACAGGCCAATCGCAAGCCGCCGCTCGCCCTCCCTTCATCCAAAGCGTGCTCTCTCTCTCTCTCTCTCACTCACTCACTCACTCACACTCCCTCCTCCTAGTCTCTCTCTCTCTCTCTCTCTCATTCCTCTGTGCTCAATTCGTGTATCCCCTCCTCCTCCTCCACCTCCACCTCCTCCTCCTCCTCCACCACCTCACACCTTTTGGTCAGAAGAGGAAGAGGAAGCCCAGCCCAGGGAGAGATGCTGAAAGGATGAAACTCTGACACGCCGACAGACCACAGGGAAACAAGAGCACAACTGTGAGTACAGCAGTCCTTTCACTTCTCACTCAGGCTTAACGCTGTCACACACACTTTGTCTCTCATGCACAAATACACACACACACACACACACACGTGTTTGGCACATTTACTTTAACACACAGTGACTTTACTTCACACGCTGATCCAAACCCATGCTCGCCATCCATGCACAGCTCAAGTGTCTTTGTCTTTTTCAGGCAGGCGGGCGGGCAAAAAAAAAAAAGGAGGGGGGGATTGTGTGTGTTTTTTTTTTTTTTGTAAAATGTGCAGTGTGTTTCTTGATGTCGGCTGTTTAGACTGGGCTTTGTCCCGTCTGCACCACAGCATGCAGAGTGCAAACAAAAACAATCCAGCAAAAGTGTAATTCATACTTTGCAATACGTTTCTGACATTTCACGTACTTTAATGAAATCACTTTAATGCTCTTCACAAAAAGTCAGCTCTCCATTTTTGTCTTTTTTTCCTCGGCTTACATGGCGGGGGGGGGAAACATAAACACCCCGGGAACGGGCCGGGTCAGCTGAATGATGCTTCACACACTCATGCCTCATGTTCAGAGCTTCTTTTGTCTGCGCAGTTCGGCTGTTTTTATTGGCAATAAAGGCGTGCGGGATCGCCACATGAGGGAAGGATCCCTGCTCCTATCTCCCATCTTAAATATATAAGCTGCTATAAGCCAATAGATGCCTGAGGGGTGAAAAAAGGGGCGTACTTTCTTCTCAGTGGCACAAGAATCCCAAGCAGTCCCCACTGCTTATTGTTTAGTGCTCAGCCAGGGGAGGTCTGCATGCCGGGCTGATCTGCGCCGTTTGCGCCACACTATTTTTTGATTATGTTCCCGGTTCATCTCTGGCCGAGCCGATTTCCTATTTCCTTCTCCCATTTCGTGAGCGGGGAGTATAATATGATAGCAGCTCACATGTGGGGAAGTGCAGACAGTGGATCTGTGCAGAGGACACAGATTGCATTTCCCCTGGAGAATGCTCTCGCTGTATTAAAGGCACTAGAGGGCTGCTCGGCACTTGTCATCAGCTTCGCCGGTAATGCCGGCGAGGGGAGAAGGTAGACGTGGTGTTTACAGCCACTCTCTCATTTAAAGAGCTCCCATTGGCCCTAATGCCACAGCTGCATCACACTGGCCCATTGCAATCCAGGTTATATTACATTTGTGAAGCCCAGGATATTGTGCGGTGCCTCGCTTGCTTCGAATGTGGAAAATGAAAAGATCTATATGTTAAACATCCCACAGTATATTAGATTTGTTGCTGGACTGTAAACTCCTGGAGTGAGAATGAAAGCATTTGCATTTTTATGATGTGGTTTAACGTGGATCACATGCACCACAGCACCCATTTATGCTTAAAATTGAATTTATATTACTCCACGTTTTAGCTGTTTGTACTTATATTTCTTATCTCTTTTTTATTACTCTGCTGTTGTTTTATAATTCTAAGGATTTTCGGGTATGTTTAGCTGCCACACATGACCCCCCCCCTGTATTTTCCAAGTCGCTGAATCTGAACGTGGAATTGATTCCGATTGTTAGAAGTGTGCGGCGATACATCAGCAGCTCTCGAGACCCAACGTGCCTCTGGTTGCTGATGTGTCAGCAGAAGTGTATGATCAGCCCGAGACTGACGTCCCCCTCTGTCTGGCTTTGGCGAATATGAACACACGTGGTTCAGCACACACACACACACACACACACACACAAATCAAGATAAACAAGACAACTCTTTCCTCCTCTGTTTTTTCCTCCTCTTTTCCCATTTTCACTGGGAAAAAGGTGATTAATTCGTACTTTAAAGGCACACCGATACAGTGTCCTACATTAAAAAAAAAAAAAGGTAAAAAACTAACTTTTCTGACCACCTATAACCATCATCAAAGCTATGACATTTGCAGTGAAGAAAGACTACAAAAGCTACATCACAAAAAGTAATTTAAACTCTGTGAATTAATGGAACTTTCATTTTGGATTTGCCAGTGGCTTTCATATGAAATTTATGCAATTTAAATGCAGAAAGCCTGTCTGCTGCTGACTTGGTCACTGACCAATTTAAATGTATCTTTCCCACGTTGTATGTTTCATTGTGGAGAAATATATTGAAGGGAAGTTAATAGCCTTTCATGCTGGGAAACATATTTAATTACATATATCTTTCACTGCTACGAGTTTACCCCAGAGGTTCTGTTAATGTAAGTCTGTGATCTCTGCAGTTAATAAACTGCTTGTGAAGGCAAGATAAATTACCGTCAACCCGTATTTATCACCGTGTGCTTGTGTATCCGCACTTATTGATTTGATAGTTGGTAACCAGTCCTGATCATCCATACAGAGCCGTACAAAGTGAGGGCCGATGGGGTTTCCACTCTCCCTGAAGGCTCAATTACACAGCATGCGCAGGGAAATGTGGGGGGTGGGGGAATCGGCTTCTGACAAGGTCAAATTATATATGTCAGCTTGAAATCATTTTGTGGAGGTGTTCGGCCATGTCCGAATGTTTAAAGCAAGAGACATTTGGTAAGTCAGTAAATGTCTCATGCCAAAGCTCGTTAAATATTTTAATCACATACTTTGCTGATTAAGTTATATTGACTGGAATCGAGCCTATGAGCTCCTGCGTTGCTTCACTTGTTTGCATGTTTGTGTTTATTTATTTATTTTTAATCTCCACCTGATTTTGGGACGTTGGGAACTAGTGATTGCGCTTCCTGAATAATGAGCAACAGAAACTAATTTGCCAACTTGTTACCGTTTAAACAAGTCTGATTACAACTGCAACCCCATCATATGTTTTCCAATCTTGACACACAGGCAGTGCCGCTCGTGGAACTTGACGCTGTAATTGGTGCGTTGTGTGGCTGTTTGCTTTTGCTGACATTCTCAGACAATGGAGTACACTGTCTATTCAAAACCTCCTGAATGCCACGATTCAGCGATGAAGGACATGTGTGGCAAATATTGAAGAGATTTTTTTTTTTTTTTTTTTAAATCTGTTGATGAAAAGCCAAAAAAAGCAGAATTGATTTGAGTAGTGAGCCTGGCAAGGATAGCTTTGTTTCAGGAACCTTTGTGAGAAAGGCTGTGAAGCCAGACGAAAGTGCTGCTGAGGTCCCAAGGTTTTTAAGTATATACAAGCATGCATGTAATAAAAACATTAAATGTAACATTTTTCCGTGCTAGGAATGTGACTTGTGGTTTCCCCCCCCTCCTGCAGACAGTGATGTTTTACAGTACCTGCCTCCAGCCAAGCACAATAAAGGCAGTGCTCAAAACATTTAAAAATTACACGTGGAACCTAAAATATGCAACCGCGTTTAGCCAGGGATCCATGAACCATAGCCAGCAATCCATCCTAACCAAGAGCTCAGGTCTCAGGAGGCTAAAGCAAGCATAGTGTATATATTCCTCTAATAGAATCATTGATGTGATTGGGAGTCGCAAACCTTCCTGCTGCTGCATGGCTGTGCTTGCTGTAGCCAGCCAGTTAGCTGGTGAGAACAGATAAACGTTTGAGCCAGTCCACACGGTCACGTGAAGTTCAGACCGAGCCAGTTAAACTGAACCTCTGGAAATAGGCTGCAAATGGTGGTGGTGGCTACTTGAAGTAGCATATTTTTAAATATTAGCTGAATGATTATTTGGTTCCACAGAAAGCATGGAGTAGCAGCGTCTGTGCTTTCTATCCATCTAGATTGGGACTTGCCCAGTTTTGAAGATATTGACTTTAGATATGTCAAAAACAAATACGCTAAAAAAAAAAAAACCCAAAAAAACATGCATCCACCGACTGCATCCTTCTGCTGAAGCACGTGCGCCTCTACCTGTACCTCTTGCTCGTGACATGATGCCAACACTAGCGGCTCTACCTGAGCCACAGCTGCCCCCTGTGGTACGGCAGACTCTCCTGCAGCTACATCACGCCTCTGAAAGCTCAGCTCAGCCCGAGTGGTTTAGATGCATCGATGGTGCTACGGGCCAGAGGGAAAAAAAAATAATGTAAATTTGTTTTAGGAGTGAATTTTTGCTTTTTGAAAATGTCTTCTTTTGACCTACCGAAGGTGCAAAGCATATTAAGCTAGTAATTATACACCAAGGGAATAAAAAAAAAAAAACCATACACATTTAAATATGGAATTGGTGAATGTTTGTCACGTTACTTATGTGAAATAGATTCAGATTCATTCTCTGTGAGTATGCTAATTAGTCGGTGAACCTAAAGACTGTCGGAGCTCTCTTGATTATCCAAACTAAACTCTCCATTACTGTGGAGTTTTTTCCTTTTTTTTTTTAATGCCGTTTTGGACGCTGTGAGCACAACACCTGAAATTTGATTCAGTTTCATTGTTTTGGGTTGGAGGCAGCAATTTCAAAGACGGATATCTCAGAATCCGAGCAAGTAAACCAAATGTATTTTTATGTCTGGATTTCACTAGGGGCAAGAGGGGAAAAATATGTTTTTGTAAATTACCTTATTAAAGTCCTGTAGCTAAATTGTGCTGCAAACAGTGTTTATTTAGTCCATTTCATTAGAAAGTTTATAGCAGCTCTGCATGGGCTTTTGCCATTCGGTCGCCATTTAATCAGTCTGCACCCCCAGCATTAACCTTCAGTGCCGCTCTCTGTCATTCTCTGCAGGGTCATGCAAAGTATCATCAAATATTTATGATATTAATAACTGCCTTTAGGAAGGAAAAAAGAACATAAATAAATCTGCTCTGCAAAGCATACAATTAAGAAGTCCATTCCATGTAATAAATGGGCGAAGGGGAACTAAAAGGGCAGTCGTGATGCAAAACGAAAAAAAAGAAAGGGTGAGACATTAGAGAAGCGGTGAAGATGGAGACGCCGTGAAATAGGAGCAGCAAACAGCTTCGGTCGTACAGTTGGGTTTTTTTTTCTCCCCCCTTCTGTAAATTCGTGCATTATCTGGTGTGCAATTGTTCTTCTGAGAGCTAATGCGAGCCTGAGAGAAATCGTTGTTGTGGATGGCTTGAGCATCCACGGTCCCCGGGGGGGCCTCCTACATCGACAGACTCCAAATAGACAAACATGCAGACACCCACACACATGCGCACACATATGTACACAGAGCTGCTTAGCGTGGAAGCCGATTGAGGCAGGGCCCAACATTAATTATCTGTTTTTCAGCCGAGGTCTGGTGACAGTGATTAGAGTGAGGGTTTTTTTGGAGAGTGGTGCACATGCAGTCTAATGAGTGAAACTGGCTCCTCTATAGAGCTCTCCAGGCACACTTGATCTGCACTGTGCTTCAGCAAGTGTGTATATGTGTGTGCGTGCGTGTGTGTGTGGGTGTGACTGTTGCGCCTCCAGGCATGCTACTGGGAGAGAGACACTCTGAATCTGAGGTTTAGACGCTGATGTAATAGTTGAGACACTCCCAAAGCAAAAAAGGTCTTTTACATAATCGGCGTTTAATTGTGTCGTATTGTGATGATTAATGTTTGGTTTGCTGGTCAAGGCCCTTTTGGCTTTGGTGCTCGCTAAAGCTGGTGCTGCCTGGAAATAATGTGATTCGGCGAGCAAACCGCATGACAGCGTGGACCAGTCTGTATCCCATGGAGTCTGTTTGGGAAAAAGAAGCAAGCTGCTTGCCTTGTGAGAGAATTATAAATGGCTGTGTCCAAACTTTGGCAGCACTGAGCCAAAAATACTCACAGCACAGTAGTGTGGAACAGCAGTGAATCTTGTGTTGATCTCAAAACAAAGGGCTGATTTTCAACAGGCTGGGAAGGAAACGACTTGAATGAGGTTAGAGATTTAAAATTCAGTCTAATGCTCGCAAGGTTCAGGGTAGTTTGACCCAAATGCGCCCCGATACGCTGCAGGGTTTCATATGTAAAACATTGTTTTATCTGAACGTGGCAGAGTTCAAGCCGAATCAAACGCGTGGACGTTTTCTGCAGCTCGAGCAGCCGACTGCAGCGGATCCTTTCACCGAAGGCACCGGTCCGGCACATCAGCTCTCCAGTATCGTCGATTAAATCGCATTTGTGAAAATGCCAGTGCTGGTGTGCACCTGAGTGATAGATTTCTGCCCGCGCCGGGTTGCCTTTAGGCAAAAGCCTACACGTCATTTTCCACACCATTTTGTCCCAAAGTCGATTACTGTGCCTCTGCAGCTATGGCCGCCTCTGAATTGAGCCACACATTTAGCTCGCTAGCTGCCAATAAAAGCCAGAGAGCCGGGCTTCCATCAGTGTAATGATATTTCAGCCCTCAGTATTAGTTCAGCACTGTTCTCCACAGCAGTTTCTGCTCAATTAAAGATGGTCCATATTTAAATATGTAGAAAATCAGAACGCCGGCCCGGCCCCGTGTGCATTCATATATGCTGGCAAATGGTTAAATGATGAAGTTTGAAATGGACTTTTTAAGCAGCCAAACGGTCCACACCTTTCGAGTTTAAATAAGGGGAGCTGTTCATTTGTAGCTGTGAAATTTTCCTTTAACATTATTGGTGTAGATTAACTTTTGAAAAGGTAAGTAAGTGAAATGTGAAATAATTCATCAAGAGGCAGCCATGTAAGAAATGTGATTTTCACTGGCAGAAAGACCTCGTAGACCATTACCCCAAACAGAGGAAGTAGATTAAGGGCGGGGCTCGCTCGCTCTCGGTCTCCAGGCCTAAAAGTATGAATAGCACATTTCCAACCCAACTGCCAGGCAGAGCGGAGGAAATAAATTTCAGCTAGTGTCAGCCCTGTGCACTCATGGTTTGGAACTTCCGTCGTCTTCCCTTCCCCAACCACTTCAGCTTTATTTAGCGGGAGCTGTCATTTCCCATAAATCCCTAGGAGGAGGCGTCCGTCAGAGCTGCCAGCTCCCCTGTGTGGAGCACCTGTAACAGGGGAGCGAAGTGACAGTTGTGCTGGGACAGTCCCGTCAAATGTACACACAGATACACACATATGGAACAAAACACACACACACACACAGGATTAGCTGCTCTAAGACCTTTGTAAGTTTATAAACACGGTAACACTTTTTGAAAAGTTACTGCATCATAGACAAGTGAATAGATTTTTGGGCTACAAGTTTACTTTGAATGTCTCCTACCTGCTTTCATTAAATATAAATGAGCACCGTTTAAATAAGACTGTCCTGGTAAATAAGCAGAGCAGATATGGTTTCCTTCATTGCTGCGTCCGTCACTGGATTTTGTATTTCCAACTACGTGTCAGTTTGACACTTAAACAAATGGCCGTATTGAAAAAAAATTACAGTGCACACAAGTTCATGGTATCTGTCAACTGTCATTTGGCCCAGACTAATTGTTATTATATTTATAAATGTGACACAGAAATGCTCGTGAGGTGGAAAAAGAAGTCTTTCTCCCCATTTTTTTTTTATATTTTTTTTTATCTGATTCAGCTGTCAGCACACATGCTCCATCATCTGCGCTCCAGGAAATTAGAAAGGAGAAACGTTTGACAGCACAATTTCACAAAACACCGCCACGCCATCATTTCATTTTCTCTGAACCATTTTTTCATTTATTTATTTCATTATTGTCTTTTGAAAAACAAACAGAGCGATAACGCCGGTTCCTTTTCAGGTAATTTATCCTCGTTGCCGTATCACGCTTTACTCTTACCTTCCAAAGATTTAACCCCCCAGCTGACTCACTGGTGGGATTCCATCAAATCAAAGGAGAAGGGTCATATTGTAGCATTTGACGACTGGACTTGAGCCGGATGATGGCTGGCTGGTCCATCTCTGCCCTTGGTCTCTTGGCCTGAGTTGCTCCGGTGAGCGTTGACCAAGACAGCAAAAAGTCATCAGTTGCCATTCAGCCACGGCAGTTATACATCACCAATGTCAGTAGCTGACGGCTGCTTATCTCTCAGGTATCGATTGGAACACTGTGCAGGGGGAGGGGGAGGGGGGCGGCACTGCGGCCAATCAATGGGGGCATTTCATCCTCCTTGAACATTTACTTTTTGATGCTCAATACTGATTGGTCAGGCTCATTCCGGCGCTGTGGTATTTTCTCTGCTCTGTGTTATGAAAAGGAGTGGGAAGAGAGTGATGAACACTTTGGTGCTGGCAGCCTGCTGAGCTTCTCACGGATGTGCATGGCATATGTGCGAGAATCCTGTTGTGTTCCCCCTTCACTGCCAAGAACCCACAGATCTCGCTTAGAGGTTTGATTCAAATTTGCACTCTAATTTTGGTACACATAATTCCATCACAGAGATACGACGACCAAAAGGCTTTTCTACTCAAGAAGTTTCCCTGGATTACATCCAGTGTCCCAGAAGCTGAAGTACACGTGTAATCTGGGAGAAAACTATAAGAGGCTGTTACCGAGAATTACTGAGCTTCGCTTTGTACAGCTGACGTCTGAAGTCGCTGAAGCCAGTTTTACACATGTTTTCAGTGTATTGACATTTTTGGTTTCTTTGAAACCGATCACAACATCAGCTCAATTCAGCACAGCTGGTACCGCTGGTGTACTAATCAGATTTAATAGACAGAACTTTTACTCCCTAACTGAAAAAGTGCCTCTACCTTTAAGCCTCTTATGCTCACTTGAGGAAACAGCGGCTCATAGGACTGAGAGGCAATAATGAAGCCACAGTTCCTGTAACTGAAGGGAAAAAAGGGAGCCAGTCAGAGCTAGTGTCTGATCGAACATGTATACATATACACTGAGGGTCATAATTTCTTGGACTTTTTTGTCGTTCGGTCTCTGCAGGCCACCACGGTGGATTTTAAATCAGCCAGTATGTAGTTGAAGTGCAGACTGTCAGCTTTAGTTCAGGGGTGTTACTAAAAAAGGAGCTTAACTGTTTGGGAATTACAGTGATTTGTATACACGGTGCCCCATTTTCAGAGGCTCAAGCGTAACTGGACAGACAGCATAATTTTATATATAACTGTTTTCCTTAATACTTGGACATGGACATCACCAAATGCTGTGATGCTGCTACATGTTTGTGGGTCTTCCTGCGTTCGCTTTTGTATTTAATAACTGTTGAGTTAATCTGTTGGTTTGCGATCACGTGATGGACTGCCATTGAAGCACATCCCGTTCATTTGCCTTGAGAGACTCTTGGGCTGCTTTTGCTGTTTGCTTTGGGTCATTATCCATTTGCAGGATGAAGTGCTGTCTGATCAATTTTGCAGGACTTGGCTGAATCTGAGCAGAGAGTAGAGCCCTGTACACTTCAGCTACTTCTATCAGCAGTCACATCATCAATAAACCACTAGTGGCCTGGTTCCACCGGCAGCCATACATGCTCATGCCATTACAGTGCCTCCACCATGTTAGACAGATGATGTGGTATGCTTCGGATCATGAGTGGTTTCTCTCCATGCTTTTTTTTTTTTCCTTCCCATCATTCTGGTACAAGTTAATCTTGGTTTATTTTTTTTAATCTGGCCTTCTTCTTCTTGAGTGTAACCAACAACAGAAAGTTGTAAAACCTCCAATAATGAAGACGTTTCTTGATTGTAGACCTTCACAGTGAAACCCTTCCTCTTCAAGGGTCCCTTGACTTGGCTAGATGCCATCATGCACTTCAGTTGGATTGTGTGGTCTTTCTGGCCTTTTGGTGTTGCTGAAGTAGCTGCTGCATTCCTTTTTTCTTTTTCCCCCCTCAGAAGCTGCTGCTAGACTGCCGCAGTTGCCTGTAGGTTGCGTGGAAAATGCCAACTTTTCGGCAAGCAGTTGCCAACTGCTCTCGAAGGTGTCGTGACACTTGAACAAATGCAGCACAAAAAAGAACCTGAAAATGTTTCAAAAGGCACAACTTTGACTTTGCACTCACACTTACAGCTGATTAACCTGTAGTGCATGTCGGTTAGACTTTGGAAGCAACCCATGGAGTCACTGGGAAGACATGCAAACTCCACACAGCCAACCTTCATGCTGTGAGGCGGCAGTGCTAACTACCAAATGGATCAACAGTCCAGAAGACACGTCACAGGGTCAGCCTCGGTTCTCATCTTATCTTTGGCATTAAAAGCAACACCAGAGGGAACTCTGTACCATACATACATACATGTCACTGATATGATCACTTTGAATTCCTCACATTCTGTTAATAAGGTTAATAGGGATCTGGTGTCAAACTTTAGAAGATGTTGCCTGTGATCGGAGTTTCTTTTCCCAGTTTTTGTTTCTTCACACGAGATTAGATGAGTTGTATAAGGCTGTATGAAGATGCGGTGGGTTTAACAGAGGAAGATGGCTCGTGAAAGTTGAGTTTAAATCCTTTGTGAAGTTGGAAGTCAGCATCAATTTATTTATATTGGTTTTGTTTTAGACTGGATGGGATTGTGTGTATCCTGTTCTGGAGAAGAGTTTTTTCCTTTCCAACTTTCTGCCGACTGCAGCTTCAGGTACCCTGTGGGAAAGACTTCTATAGTAAACATACTATTTATTTTTCCTATCCACTCATTGTTCCCCATCATTCTAACTGCCAAACATAAAACACTGCAAATTTAAGGTATGCAGCTGTAGCTCCTCCACTCTTAGTAGATTAAAAGTGAATCGGTGCGAGTTTAGACGACAGAACCGTCAGCGCCTGATAGAGTAACCGATAAAACATTGGATAAAGATATGGGAACAATCTGAAAAGAAATCTAAAGTTCCTCAAAGGTGGATCTACAAATAAAAATTGTTCTTGGGAGAAAAACTGCCAGTTGATACCCCATTTTTCATCTTTTGTATTCATAGAGCGGTCCGTGTCAAAGTGTATAGATGGCTCATAGTGAATTCATGAAGCAGTCCTACAAAAAAAAAAAAACCCAGAGCACCTTTCTTTGATTCACTTTCAGATGGAAAATGAACGAAGACAGTTATGCCACTCTATTTGTGCTTCCTCTGGATCCAGAGAGGTCACGGTTTGCCTGGTTTCTTTCTTATAGGTCTCCTTAACCTTTGCGGAAGGCTTATTGACTCTCACTAACCTTGCAGGGAGCTGCTGGAGGACAGGAGATGATGAGCGTGCTTAGTGTATGGAAAAAGGCCCACGTGGAGGTTTTTGTCCGCCCCCACCCTACCCTTGCCAAGCGACACCGCTACCAGCGCTTTGCATGACCTTTGCCTTCTGATCTCTGTTACCATGGTGAATCCCACAATGCTGTGAATTCAGGCACAACAGCCATACGTATTACATGATACTCTGGTGCTTTAATGCACTTCCATTAGGTGCGCCATAGGTAGGAGTACTTGTTAAAATAGAGGCTAAAAGAGAAAGTGAGATCAGAAATGCAAACCAGTCTCATGTGTGCATTGCATTTTCATCGCTCTGAATTTCCTGTGACACACAATGACCCTTCA
>JAMQGT020008408.1:0-18881 GCA_024447675.2 Pterophyllum scalare
CATCATAAAACTAACAGCATTTCATAAAAAGATCATCGTAGCAACAGTCAAACGTGGTGGTGGTAGTGTGATGGTGTGGGGCTGCTTCAGGACCACTTGCTGTTATTGATGGAACCACGAATTCTGCTCTCTACCAGGAAATCCCGAAAGAGAATATTCAGCCATAAGTTCATACCCTGAAGCTCAAGGGCACTTAGGTTATGCAGCAGGACAATGATCCAAAACACACCAGCAAGTCCACCTCTGAATAGCAAAAAAAAAAAGAAGAAGAAGAAAAAGACAAAGAAAAGAAAAAAAGACAAAATGAAGGTTTTGGAGTGACTGAGTCAAAGTCATCTGAATGAGATACTTTAGCAGTTAAACAGTTCATTAACCCTCCAATGTGGCTGAATTAAAACAATTCTGCAAAGAGCAGGACAAAATTCCTCCACAGTGATGTGAAAGACTCATTGCCAGTTATTATTGCCAGTTATTTGTTGGATGATCTGAAACATGCAAGTGTGACAAATATGCAAAAAGAAAAAAAGAAGGGGGTAAATACTTTTTCACAGCACCGTGCATATGCCATCTTCTAGATTGTCAAGACTTAATCATGGATTTAGTCTTGACACTAACATTTTTATCTGAGCAAAAATCCCTATTTAAAGATTTTGTATACTTTCATTTCCCACTTGAAAAGGCAGTTGACTCAGCTGCTTTAAACACTACAAAATAAGAATAATAAAATAAGTGACGTGATCATTTGCAAATTCAAAGTGGATTTGAACTACTCTTTAAACTAAAGCAGTCAGTAATTATCCCTCCCTCTGCTGGACCTTTGGTTGCTTTGAGTTCCTTTTCAGTTAAGTACACTAATTTTAGATAACCATTCATGTGTGTTCTCCCATTCACTGCAGTTTATTCTTGAGGAAGGAAACATATTTTTATTGAAGTAGAATCAAAGTCAAAATACTGATATTCAACTTTATGAGTTTAATTAGTTCAGATGAAATTTGCGGAAGACTCCAGGCAAGGTGAGCTGCCAGAACAACCAAACACCAACCAAACATACAACCCTGTTGGTTTGTGTGTTGGCGGGTGACAATCCAAGGAGCCCAATACTGCCATCGTGTGGCATCTCTCAGGTACTGCAGTCCACATTGCGCTGACTGTTTTGAATCCTGTAAAAAATAAATAAATAAAATAATTTCTCGTCTAACATTTTCAGTGACCATAAAAACTTTGTTTTATCTTTCCATGTAGACTCCCCTTTGTAAAAAATATTTGGCTCAAAAGAGGGTGTACTTGATCTTCTCCCTCCAAAAGATGAGGCGTTATTGAGAGAGTAATTTCAAATAAACCTCAGTCATGTGCAAAGGTATGTTGACATGCAGCAGTCATCACTCTCACATTACTATACGAAATTCCAACTGGCAGCTTGATTCTGTCAAAGCTGGGACAGATGGTAGTTTAATTGTGACTGACTCAGACACAAACACTCTGCTAGGGTGACCTCAATCATCAGTCAGATTCTGGTTACACCAGCTGACGTATGTAGGGGTTAACTATTTGACAGACAGGACTCAAGTGCCCTAGGGGCTCTTTGGTGGCTGACTGAGCTTTTACACGGTGGTAACTAAATGTGTGAAATAAAAGAGAGGGCTCCTATGTGTTTTACTAAATTTAAAATTACCAGGATTTCTGAACTGATTACTCGCAAAATGTAGTCTGACTTTCATCTAATAGGAAGTAATATATAAATAAGAATACCATGCAAACAGCTGCATTTCTCATCACACTGTTGAACAAACTGCGTAAACATTTACAGCCCAAGCTGGTAAATGTATGGAAACCTCTGAGCTGGTGACTTCTCCAAAAGCTACTTAAGTGTCAGGTGTTCCAAATATGAAAGAGACACTAGAAGTATTATACATTCATGGGCCACTTTGTTAGCTACACCTATTTTAAGGCAAATGGCTAATCTACTAATCATATGGCAGCATCTCAATACATTTAGCCATGTAGATGGGGCCAAGGTGACCTGCTTAAGTTCAAAAGGTGATTTAAGTGACTAAAATGTGGCATAAGTTGAGTATTTCAGAAACTGATCTGCTGGGATTTCCCCCACACAACCATCTCTGGGGTTTACAGAGCATGGACAGGAAGAGAGAAAATTGCCAGTGGGCTGCAGTTCTCTGGGTCAGAGGACAATGACAAGACTGCTTCGAGCTGATGGGACGGCAGCCGTAACTCAAATAACCACTTGTTACAACCAAGGTATGCAGAAGAGCATCTCTGAAGGTACAACACATTCAGCATTGAAGCAGATTGGCTACAGCAGCAGCAGACCACAGGGTGCCACTCCTGTCAGCTAAGTGTACCTAATAAAGTGGCTGTGAGTGCATATAAGATATGAGGACTGGTTTGGGGTCATGTGTTATCCTGAAAAATGGTTTAAGAGGAGAAAAAAAATCCCCTCAGACTCTCCATCTTGCTTAAAGTAGTGTTCATGTGTCCACTACAAGACAAGTATATTTTAACACCAGGGTATGAAGCATGGTGGCGAGATCATAGTTTGCTGATGCCCTGCGGTAGCAGGGATGAAACCAGCAAAAGAAACTTTACAGAATTTTTGTGTCACCTCAAATTTGCAATTCAATCACATGACTTAGAAAACGAATGAGCTAGGACAGTGTCTCTTGTGGCAATGCTCATACTCTTTCGCCCAAAGCAGGACGGTCATGCCGTGCTGGTGTAAACTTTTCAAAAATAATCAGTGAGACAGCAATCGCACATAATGTAGTATTCTTCAAAAATTTTTATTGAACAAAAGTATCTCAATTCTC
Source organism: Pterophyllum scalare (assembly GCA_024447675.2). NCBI lineage: Eukaryota > Metazoa > Chordata > Actinopteri > Cichliformes > Cichlidae > Pterophyllum > Pterophyllum scalare. The sequence goes on from JAMQGT020008408.1 coordinate 2,826, forward strand.
ATCACGTTGTCGGTGATACAGTACCATAGTTGGATCTTAATGATTCATATATGCACCTCTTCTTATTTTGAATATATACATACAGTGGAGACAAGAATTAAATAACAATGCTCAATAACATTCAGATATATCATATAAAAGCTGAGGACCCCATGATCAACACTTCCATTGGTAAACAAATGCACATAGCAAATGAAAATAACAGGAAAAGGCGCGGTAGGACTAGGGTTATAACTTTCAGCTAGATGAGAATGTATTTGGTTTCTTGACAGTGAAAGATGACATACATATATTTATATATATATATAAAGAGAATCCTAAGTCCCGCCCTGCTCTGTTACTGTTCCTACACCTGTCAAACATGCACAACACATATCAAAGGTACAATGGCAACTCAATATTTAACCATTTCAGAAACAAATTATCTTTGATTTCACTTCTCACTGACTGGAGTTACAAAGACTGTTGTTATAAAGAGAGCCAACGCTAATTTCAGGGTAGATTAGTACACTATTCCTTTTAGTTTTATAAAGACTTTGGGGAACAAACACAAAAAAGTTCCCCTCAATTCTTTTTTTTTTTTTTTACTAGCTATAAAGAGGCCAGGCTTCACAGACCTGCCACGTCCATTTATGCTTGCTCCAGTATGGCTGGACTATTCCTACTCAGGGGGGGCTTTAGCAAACAGCTGATTTTGGACCCGTTTTATGATTAATTTGTTAATAAACGGATTTGTGATTTGTAAAGGTAGTCTACCTCTGCCTAACTTCTTTTTTTGACTCTGAAACAAAATCTCAGCCAAGTATAACTGTACTTTTTTTTCCTCTCGATTTAATATTGAGAGGAAAAAGTTCTCAATCACATCTGAGATGGTATTTACTTTCCATGGGCAGAAGCTGGAACAGACGAGTTTTACCAAAAGAAAAAAGTAAAAGAAAAAAAAAAACTTTAAAAAATCATTCGTCAGTCAGTATCATGTCGCTACAAATACTGGAGAACAGAACAGTAACGTGTCCAATGTGACACTATATAAAGCATGAGCACAGAGTTATGAATGACTGCCATAGTATGGTGAGTGCAGTGCAGCCCTGGAGCCAGTAGTAATAGGTACAAGGTGGCACATTTGGTTACACAAATAAAACATTCAAACTCTACAGGAAATCAGAAGTCTCCACTATTGCATTAGTGCTCCCATCTAACCTGCCTTTTCCAAATATTACAGGAAGTGTTGTATCCAGATTTTAAGCATTGCAAACTACTAAGGACTGGGTCTGTGAAGACACAAACGAGGAGGGATTTAATTAAAAAAGAAGTGTCAAGAAATTTAAATGGGAAGAAAAATCATGTAGAGGAATGGTGAAAACTCTGAGACAGGGCAAAAGGCAAGAGAGTGATTCTGGTCACTTTGTGAAGTCACTAAATGAAGAAGCGAACAGTTTAAACCTCCAGAAAGGAAATTAATTTAGCTATAAAAAAAAGAAAAAAAAATCTTTAACTCTGTAACAAGCATTTCTTTTAAAAATAACTAGACAGAATAAAACAATGGCCAGCAATTCAACAGGACAACACGAGAGTTAGGTCCCTCAGAGGTCTGAGTCTTTTGAACGGTTCATTGTCGGTTCTCCTGTGTGGATTAAGAGCAATGGTGTAACTTACAATGGGCGTGCTAGTAAATGGATATTATGGTATGACATCAGAAGGAGAGCTCAACACCCAACAAGGCCTCAGGCGTTCAGTTAGCAGCAGATATGGTCACTGCACGTTAGCACATCCTAGTTTGAGAGGTGTTTTTTTTTTTCTTCCGTTTTTCTTTTTTTTTTTGGCGTGATGTTGTATATGAAGGATGTGGATTTCTTTTTGACACAGTGCTGGCTGTCTTCAGGTTAACGGCTTGATTGAAGAGCTAGAAAAAAAGTTTCACCTGCTCACTGCTAGGAGAGATAAGACGCAGGGGTGCGAGAGAGGATCTAGATGTGGTACAGACGCCACAGCAAGAGGGTCCAGAGCTAAGGCTTGAGTTAAGACAGTTAGGGAGTGGCATTAGTGTTGTGTGTATGAGAGAGAGTGTGTGTTTGTGTATGAGATCCAGTGTAAGTGTGAGAGTGTGTGAATCACAGCAGCGCTTTGACCAGGTACAGCTTCTCCCCATGTTCGCTGGTGAAGATGGGCGCTTTCTTGTAATGCTTCCACCAGTTCATCCATGGAGCTAAACCTGCGCTGGCCAATACAGTATACTCCGTCTGACAGCTGCACTTTAAAGTGCTTATTCTTACCCACAGCCTTCAGAGACACAGAGAAATCACTGGGCTGAAAAACAAACAGGGAGACACAGTTGGTTGGAAATATGACAGAACAACTGGAAAACATGCACAAATACATTCAAAGGCAGACTGTGTTCCACCAGCAGGTGGCAGCATGTTCTTGGACTTAAAGCACTTGGACAACATTTATCCAACGGCAATATGTGAAATTCTGGTGTTACAGGAGAAAAACATAAAAACAAACAATCCCTTACACCATCCCACCCAGAAAGGTGTTCTAATGCACACTGTTGTTCTTCTTAGACATTTCGATCTTCACTCTGCAAAATGCATGTGCAGAGTTTTACTCCAAGACTTCAAAGTTCATTTGCTGAAAGAGGAAAGTTTCTCTGAGGTCACCTAAAAATCTGAGTTTAAGGTGTGACCACATGCAAAAATGTGCTGAAGAAATTTGAAGCCTACAATGCACAAAGGCAGAGAACTTGATCTTTGTACCCCTTGCACTATTTAAAAATGAAGAATAAATTGAACAATTCTTAGCACGCTAATTAATAGCTGACATCAGCTGTCAGGATGATCTACAATGATCTAGTAATAAATAATATAAAATTCAACTTAAAGGTTTAGTGGTCACTGAAATGTCTTTTTTGGTTAAAGGAATTTTTTTTTTACTTTATTCTAATAAAACATTTCCTGCATGGAATAAGCCTTTATCCCTTACAATAAGAATATGCATTATGCAGAATAAGATTTTTTTTTTTGGCCATTTTGAGCCAATAATGAAGCCACAAAGGCTCCAAACACTTCACTAACCAAATTTATTGCATCCTTCATCAGCAGTTTTCAGCTGTGCTTACATAATTGGAAAGGTTTTTTTGTGCCTAGCGTTTTAACAATATTATGCATTACAGGTACTGTATTAGGTAATACAATGCATCACTAGAACACAGAGGTGATGGTTACTGAAAAACCATCGTACACACTCTGTACAAACATACACTCAGTGGCCAATTCATTAGGTGCACCCGTTCAGCTGCTACTTAAGGCAAATATCTAATCAGCCAATCACATGGGAGCAACTTATAGGCCTGTAGACATGATCAAGACAACCTGCTTAAGTTCAATCTGAGCATCAGAATGGGGAAAAACAGTGATTTAAGTGACTCTGAACGTGGCATGGTTGTTTGTAACAGACAGACGGGTCTGAGTATTTCAGAAACTGTTGATCTACTGGGATTTTCCCACACAACCATCTCTAGGGTTTACAGAGTATCCAGTGAGCAGCAGTTGTCTAAGTGAAAATGACTTGTTGAATTCAGAAGTCAAAGAAAAATTGGCAGATTGCTTTGAGCTGAGAAGAAGACAACACTAACTCAATTAAATAGTTGTTACAACCAAGTTGTGCAAAAGAGCATCTCTGAATGCACAACACAATCTTGGAACCTTGAAGCAGCAGCGGCGGCAGACCACACTGGGTACCACTCCTGTCAGCTAAAATTGGGCAACAGAAGATTGGAGCAATATTGACTGGTCTGAGGGTCAATTTCTTCTGCGACATTCAAACAGCTCTGAAGATAACGGGGGGCCCAACACAGCACTAGCAAGGTGTAACTAATGAAGTGGCGTGTATCAGAGCATATTTCACTAATGAAAATTTCTACAAAAAATTATGAGCTTCAACAGCATTACATCACTGACAACTGGAGGGTTGAACCTGAAACATTTTGTTTATCAGTGTAGGCTACAGCATATATGCCGGCGTAGATTTAACAGTACTACAAATTACGCCCAAGATGATGAATGAAAAAAAAAAAATGATAGTGAAAATAGCAGATTCAGGTTAAATAGTTCTCTAACTGGCTGCTCGTGCTCTCAGCATGTGAATATGAATAATGGTGTGATTGCTTATCAGCGGCTCCAAAAGGTTGCGCCAACAGTTTGTGTTAAGGAGAAGTGTCAAATTTTCACATACAAACTTCTCTCCCTTTTTAAGCTTTTATAATAACATTTAACCTTTTAAGTTCCAAAAGGTTTGACAAAGATCTGGGTACTGAGATACATGAGGAAACATAAGAACTATATTTCCAAATGCTGCTCTTATTTTTACTAGGGTTCATCCTCAGTTTCTCCCAGTATCCAAAGTGCTACCCTGTCATGACTTTTCCCAAATGACTCACCGATGACTCGCTGTCTCGTATAAGGAAGTCACCCTCTTCTCCTCTCTCGTTGAGTATACACTCGGCCTGGTGTCTGGTGATGTTGCCGTAGTACCAGTCCCTCCCGGCGAACCTCCCTGAGCGTGCCGGTGCCAGGAGGCGATTCTGTGGGGAGCTCGATGTAGAGGAGGGCAGGCCGGGCCGCTCGTCCAGCACCATCACATAGTTTTTAGGTACCAGGCCCACCATGCCACGTGAGTTCTTACACCTCCACCACTCTGGGTCGTTCTCGGGCTTCTCCACCACTTCCATGATTTCTCCCTTCTCAAAGTTTAGCTCCTCCTCCGTCACAGAGCTGAAGGGGTAGAGTGTTTGAACCAGGTGAAGAACTCCACCACGGCCATCTGCGCGCCCATTTGCCAACAAAGTTCCTTGAGAACCTCCGAGATGGCCCCGCGAGGAATCTCCCTCTCCTCCATCATCTGCCACTCCGAGCTCCTCTTGGACGTAATTGGAGGGAAACCAGCCTACGCGTCCCGCTTGATTACCCCGCCACCAGCCGTCACTGCACTTCTCCATCACAATCACTTTGGAGCCCTTGACCAGGGTCAGCTCATCATCCCTCTCTGCTGTGTAGGCAAACTTAACTATAGCTGGGATATTGAGGTCATAGATTCTCTCTGCAGCTCCTATCCCGACCCCTCCACCCCCGCTGCCATTAGAAGGGTACTCTGTGTCTGAGCTTGGTGTTGGGGAAGCGTCACGGGCACTTGTCTTCCTCTTAGTTTTTCCCAAACCTGTCCACATAAACAGAAATAAAAGTAAAGTCACATAATGCTAGCAGTTTTTTTGTTTTGTTTTTTAACATTTCTACCAGATGAGCTAGGGTAACTTCAGCATTCACTTGGAAACATGAATTTAAGTCAGATACCCCCTGCTCTGTGTCACAATTTGGTCTCTTAAATACCCAACTGTTTTCACCAGGTTGACAATAATTCGGTCTGGTGCTAGTTAACAAGTCTCACATACCCCCATAGTGTGTCTTATACATATCAGCTAAAATAACTGGATAGATAACTCATTCTGCTACGCTTGTATGACTTGTTCCAAACTGTTGACTATGCCACTATCAGGCTTCTCTCACTCGTCTCCTGCTTTCACTCTGTTTGTGCAAACCATCCTCCACATAAAGCTAGCTGGTTTGAAACAATAATTAAAGTTGAAAGTGGATTATAAAGCCAACACCAAGCCTGCACCAATGCCAACTTGATAACCACTCAGTGAAGGTGCAGAACATATTTAAAATAGCTTTTGTGAAAATTTGCCACATTTTTGAAAAGCACTCAATTTATTATTTAAAATTTTGTTGCTACAAATTCTAATAAAGAGCAAGAAAGGACACAACTGATAGTAAGTGGGCAATGTCATAAATGCCTGAAAAGCAAGGACTTTTTCAAAAAGTCATGCTCGTGACTTTACTACCAACATCTAATGTTACAATTTCTGTTGGAGAAAGGCACAGGTGTCCCCTAGCTCGCTGCAGTATTTCTACCCTGCACCCTTCAGCAGCTGCATGTGTGATCCTACATCACAGGGGACATATTGAAACTGGGCTTGTCTGTACACTCTTTGGTGAGTGGCAGCTCACCACACAATAGATGACAAAGATTTAAAGCAGTGTATTTAAAATAATAAATTGCAGCTCTATTCTAACTTTAACCCACTGATCATTTTGCATGTATAGTGCTGTGCAAAAGTCTTGACCCACCCCTCATGTCTTTATATGTTGCTAGGAAAATGGGTGCATTGAAATGTGTGAGCACACATAGAAATACAGGATGTAAGGGAAAAGTAGAGCTTGTAAATTTCTAATGTGCTTGAAAGTCAATATTTGGTATGACCACATTTATTCTTCAACAGCCTGAGCTCTTCAGCAGCTTTCTTGTCATTTCTTTTAGTCTTCAGGAATAATTCTCCAGGCTTCAGAGTTCTTTGGATGTTTCTACCTTTTGTTCTGTTCTCTGTCAAAATGATCCCACACTGCTTCAGTAATGTTGAGGTCTGGGCTCTGGTGAGGCCAATCCATGACTAAAAGTGTTCCATTGTGTATTTTTCTACTCCATTGCATTTTGGATCATTGTCATTTTTAAAAATGAAGCTGTTGCCAATCAGACTTTTCAGATGGTACTGCATAGTGGACCAAAATCTACTTTGTGTTCATAATTCCATCAATTTTGACAAGATCCAAAGACCACTGGCTGAAATGCAGCCCGGGACAAACTGCTCATAACAAAGTGCCTAAAAATACAATTTAAAAATTGGTCCTTTGCCAAGTTGTCTGTTGTGTGTAGACAACACTGGTCCATCCCTTGCGTTAGATGCCTTTTTTTTTTTAAAGCTTGAATGATTCATAGGTCAGTGTTATATGGCTCAACAACAACAGCTTCTGAATATGATCAGGGACCGAAAATGAGTGAAAAAGCAGCCAATGGTAAGAAAAACTTACCTTCAGAAAACTTGATGAACCACCACTGTTCAAAACCACTGTAAAAAAATAACATCTGGCTAACTGGAAGCAAAATATAAAGAAATGAGGGGAGCTCAAGACTTTTCCACAGTAATGTAAATATGGCTGGAATGACAGAGCAGCCATTGTCTTTAAAATATGGGTATGCTGATTTTGCCAAATAGGGTAGTAGTAGTAAAAATCAGGATTTGACAGTGCAGAGGAGCAATCTGTAAATGGTCCTTTCTGACTGCTGGCTAATACCTACATGGTTAACGGGCTGTGCTTCAGTCACCACTTTATACTCCTTCAGCTATAATATAACAGAAACAGTAAAATGTACAAATGAGAACAGCTTTGCCAGGATTTCTCCTGTGGTAAAAAAAAAAAAAAATGTATAGGAGCATAAGAGTGGGAGATAAGCAAACAGATGTAAATAAACTGACAAAAAAGCCAGCTGATATTAACTTGCACTGAAACACAAAAGTTGATATGAAAACAGAGTCATCCACTCACACACAGACGCTGTTAATCGGTATTAAATCGGTTCCCAAGTCTTCCACAGCATTACAATTTTAATAGTTCTGCCGTGTGGGCATACAACCAAAACTTATGACAGCATTAGCCTTAATGGCCCTATAATGCACCAATACTAAACAGAGATGTTTCTATTGTTGTGGGGAAATGTGATCAAAAAGGAAAAGAAAGGGGCTCTTCACTTCCTTAGACGTCAGAAGTAATACGGTTCATCTCACATTTGGTACGTCTTCAGACTCAATGGAGAGATGTTCAAAAACATTCAAGAAGTGAATTTAGCCTAATATACTCCTATACTCTTTTAAGAACTAACTAAATGCTAATCAGCTCTTGTATAATAGCAGTAATGCAGGCTGAAATAACCTGAAGTAGATAACTGGAAGTAAGCAATAGTCAGAGAATGGCCTGGGCTGCTAGGGGAAAGGAGGCAGTTACGGTCACGTAGAAACTAATTGAGGGTTGTTGTCATAGGTTGTTGGAGGCATTACAAGCACAAGAAGTGCTTTAAATACAGGATACACTATAAAAAAAAACTTAAAAGGTGAAGGACAGATTGATACTCCTAACAGAATTAACAAAGACCTACTCATCCACTTGTTCCGAGCACCCCTGCTACTCAAAGATTGAAATGAAAGCTCATTATCTGCTTGGTATTCTGTCGACATCATCTACAGGCCATATACACATCTATTTAAATCAAAAGGCTGAAAATAGTTGGTGCTGACAGGGAACGAAAACTGGAGCAGCCACCATGGGCTTGATAATGACAGGCATATCTAGGATCAAAGTCAGAGCCTGTCTTACCTGTCTCTGACTTTTTCATTCATGTACTTTCAAAGAGAGGTCTTTAAATGCACGTGTGCATTTCAGTGAGACCTCAAGTTAAAGTCTGAGTGGAACATAACCAAGGAGGTCTCCTCTTTCTCAAATTCATGTTAAAATAATAATGATATGCCACGCTGTTGACAGCATTTATGCCATTTACTTGACAGCCGAGGCTTGTGTCATATGCTCATGTGTGCCACTAATGACTGAAGTGAGCTTCTTGACAGCTAATCACCCATTTGTGCCACCGAGCATGCTGAAATGTCACTGCTGAATAGAACATTTACATTGTTTTGAAAATTGCAGGGTTCACACAGAGTACCATGAAACTTGTTGGCAGAGAGAGGGAGGAGAGAAAAAGTGGAGTGAAGAGAGACAAGGGGTCCCTTGGCAGCTGTTCCACACACCCACAACACACACACACACACACACACACACAAACATGCAAGAGACCAGGCACATCAGAGGCCACAGCTGACAAAAATGCAAAGAAGAAGGATGAGACAGGAATAACAAGCAGATCATGTATATGGATAGCCGAGTGTATCCTACATATCTGATAGCTGTGTATAAATGTATGGGGGATAATCTGTATCCAGTGGCTGCAAACCAGAGACTAGACTCGTGGGCCCGTTTCAGGTGATCCTTTATGACATGTAAAATAGACTGTCGCTACCTTGGATTACATGGAAGGGAAGACAGTAAACACACACACAACCTCTACATAAAAAAAACCCCAAAAAACCCACCTGATTTCATACAAAAGTTTACAGATATACAACTTTCCAGTAACCTGATTACATCAGAACTTGTCTTCATTTGTAAATGAGAATCCTCATCACTTTCAAAGCCTGGTGACCTGCTTAGACTAAGCGGACACGCCAAAACATGTAAACACCATGTACTATAGATTTTTTGTTAAAGCTACAACCATTAAGGTACCTAATGAATCCTGTTAGCCACTTTCCACATATAAAAAAAACAGCTCAAAATGCTGTAAAGAAGTTTAAAAGAGGAAAAAATAAACTAGGAAACTGTTTGACCTGTTAAACTGATGTTCAGCTTATGATGGGCTAAACCATGCTTTGCCATGAGAAAACAGTCATTATTCAGTGTCCACTTTCTGGTAAGTGCTGTAAAATGGGAAATAAACTCTCTAGTGTCTTGCTCTGTGTGTGTGTGTGTGTCTCGCTCACTCTCTTGAGTACATAGATGCACCTAGACCAAAGCAGCTCAGCTGTTCAGACTGTACTTCACAAGTAGTGTTGCAGCACTCCAATCAAAGCTGCAAGGGTTAAAGCCTTTTCTGGCAGAAATGTTGCTTTTATATTAAAAGTTGTGGTGGCATTCTTACTAGAGTCTTTTTCACACATTCACCGCACCACTGAATTTTAAAGGCATCAGCTGTATATGAGAAAACAAATAGACTCGTTGAACTGGACATCAAACTTTAACCTGACAACTCCCTAGCACAAGACCTGAGTAATCACTGATTGTACCGATGTAAGAACAGCACCAGCAATTGTCCAGTGAATTCAGAGCAAGTGGGCATCATGCATCCTCCGTACTGTATGCTCCAACCAGGCAGCTTCCTCACCTAAACCAGAGTACTTCTAGTAGTAAGAACATGTCTGACTCCATTTCCTGCTTCTGCACATGCAGGATAAAATCTGAGCGTGGCTCTCTCCCGACACTGTCAGGGGCTGAATTAAGCCTCGAGGAACTTTAATGTAAAAGCAGCCCATGCCTGAAAGACAGACTACTGTCACTTCAATCAACTCATGAATCCAGTATTGGTGCCTATCCCATGTATAGATGCACATTTCTTTCCCTCCACTCATTTCCACTTCAAGGCACTGGCCTACTGGTTTGAGCAGCAGCAGGCTATACTCTCTCCTCCCACACATTCACTCCCAACCTTCACCTACCGCTTCATCTTCTGAAAGGAGACTCGATTTTCAAGCCCATAGGACTTCAACTCAGAGGGAAGAGAGCTGATGAAAGCCTCAGTGTCTGCATGTTGCAGCATATTGCGTCACACTATAACTTACAGTTGAGGACAGTGAGGAAGTTTACTGTAATAAATAAGTCAGCAAAATCCCACATTGCACAGCAGCAAGTCTGTGCAACAATCAAAAAGCAATACCTGGGTGTTGGAGGAAAGTATGGGCACTGATTGAAATGGTGTGATTTAAGAGTACCTGAAGTGAATCTCACGAGAGCAATGTGGTCGGTCACACACACACACACACAGTGTTGCTCTGTTCATATAAGTACCATGGGAAAGTAGCTATGCTGACTACTATACCACCAGTGGGCCATTGGGGGGGGGGGGGCGCTTAATGCATTACTTTGCATTAATACTAGGGCTGCAACTAATGATCATTTTGGTAGTTGAATAATTTGTCAATTATTTTATCGATTAGTAAACAATTATTTCAATCTTACCTCACCTGTTCAAGCCTGCCCACCGGTTAATATCACGTTGTCTCTTCTCACAATTAAAGTAATGATCCATAAAAATACAAGTTTGAAATTAATGAAATGTATTTTTAACATTAATGTGACCATCACAATAAATATCAAAACAATGCTTAGAAAAAATGGACTCTGTCCAAAAGTTCAAATAGGGCTTCAAATTAAAAGATTTTTCCGTGCAAAACAACTGAAAAGTTTACAGATGATTCAGTTCATGAAGAGGTTTACTATTCAGAATGAACACTAATATTAGCTAACATAAATGAAATCGTGTCGCTTAGCAAATATCATCTATGAGACCTTGTTTCTGACAAGTGTCAATGACGCGCTAACTCCCTGAAACATATCCATCCAGAGCTGACGTCACAACTCCAGTATAGACTCCCATAAAAATTTTAATTGACCCCCTCCTTTCTGATTATGATTCCATATTGTAGTCTGTTTCACTTAATAATTTGCAATTTGAATTATGGTTATATCTCACTCCTGAGCAAAGATATGTTAGTTTAAGTGGAAAAAAAATTTGCATTTTTTTTGGTCACTGTTTTCATTGGAAATACAAAGGAAGCTTTGTGACCCATGCCATAGCAGGGCCGAAATGAGTTAAAAAAATTCTGATAAAATCCACAGGATGGAACCATCACATGGATAGTTATAAGGTTATGAACTTTGGACACTATACGACATTCCATTTAGCCTTTAGGGTGAATGGGATTCCACCAAAAATCTGTTAATTAACACTTTATTACAACTTAAAATGTTTGTGGTACACTAAAACCTGCCTGCGCATGCGCAGAATTGTTGCACGTGGCATTTTTCTTGCAGACAGGAACCTGATAAAACACGTCTAAAGCATCAGTTTTTATTTTTGTCGGAGGTAGGGTTTAGGGTGGTGGGGGTTGAAAAATGGTACATTTTATGCTCCCTCACCTTTTACAGTCTGTCTCCATTTTCTTTCATTTTCTTCACCCTCCTCTCTGTTCCACCATCGTTATGTTGTTCGTGTTATGTTATTCTTTGTTGGTATTGTTGTTATTGGCAGACAACGGAGGCAATACTGCTCCCATATCTTCCTGTATTGTATTGCAGTTACCCAAAAAAAAAAAAAAAAAATCACATGATAAGCAGAACAAAGTGGATAGATGGGTTTTAAAATATGACGCTTTGACATTAAAATTCCACATCAACTAATTTTTGTAGTCAATGTCATTGATTACGTCTATGAATTGTTGCAGCCCTAGTTAATACCAGTATAACCTTCCAAACGGCTTGAGGAGACAAATGAGGTTGATTGTTTTAGAGTCCCCTTTTTAGCATGTATGTGGTATACCAAAATAATCATCCATTCTTATTTTCAAAAACAAATCTTAAAACAAAAATCACTGGATCCTAAAAATGTCTTTGGTCAGTTGAAAGTCTACTTCTATTACAGATGATGTAAAACATTTTATTAAGTTTAAAATCACATCTAGTACATGGAGATAGATTACCAGTGACCATACTGAATACCTTGTCCATCACCTGACTCTAATATTCAAATCCTAACCAAATAGGGCTTTAGACCACCACAATGCACCACCCACCATTTCTACTGAACTACCAATATTACTTGTATATTTACGTGTGTATGTTTACAGGGCATTTATAGATGAGTGATACTGAAGGCTCTAGCAAGTTCTTGAGACCTAGTGGACTAAAATAAAGTGGAGCAACATACTGTGCTTCAAATGGCTGCACATTCTTTTGAGGCTTGTATATTTCAAGCAGGACATGGAGTTACTGAGCCCAGCACTGACAATGACCATGTTCATTAGTAAGTACTAAGTGAAATGGACTGTGGGTACACTGCTTTTTAACCTGCAGACAGGAAGCTTTGCTTTGCACAGCCTCATGTTCACCCACGCACTATCACACACTGATAGCAACAGATGTGCTATATAAGAACTCAGGTGGACAGAAATCTAACTTACCAATATTTTGTACACTGAGTGCTGGCCCAGTTTCAGGATTAAGTAGGACTTTTGCTGAATTCTTTCACCCATTACTGTTTTTATTTCCTGTGAGAGCAAAGTGAGGCACAAGGCAGCATGCAGCCATTTAAAGTTCAATTTTGCCTGAGGCAATGTTGATGATACAACCACATAAAAGCACAGTAAATGAAAAGGAAAAGCTGAAGACAACAATAATTACAGACCATCAACATGATGCATAAACACAATGGGCTGACTGAATATAGAGGAAAAAAGCCAGACTACCGAGGGGATGAAGTAATCAAGCTCCTTGCCAATCAGATTCTCCATTTCTTTGGTAGTTCCATTAGCTGCTGACCTCACCTATTGCTCATCACCTCATCATGACAATGTGCTTGCCTATTGAATTTTCTCAGGCTTTTAACACTAAAGAGCTACTAGCTGGAAGCATGCTACTTAGACTGAAATGGAACTAGGCCATAATGATGTAGTCGATATGTAACTTAGTCAGGGGACAGAGAGGTAATCCATCATTCTAGCACAACCATTAGGTGGCTGATTTCTCCACTAATTAAACTACTGATCATTGAAAAGCAGAGACCTAAAAAAAAAAAAAAAAAAAGCTGACGGGAACAATAGTGAGGTGGGGGAGTGAGTGAGGGGATACTATTGTCTCTGTGCACAGTGAACTCTTCTGAGGGTGACAGTGGCAGGCTGTGCCACGCTAGCCCACATGAAGCTACAGAGTTTCCCCGAGGGCTGGTAGCCACAGAGCTGAGAGTAATCAGCGCATTAGACCAGACTCCCTTCATCCCTCTATCTATTCTCTACTCCACGGTCCTCTTCTCAAATCTAAATATGGCTGGCTTTCAGGGCCACACAGTTACTATTTTTATTCCAATTGCATCTCTTGATCATTTTTTTCCTGTTAGAATTTAACAGCAGATGTTTCTATTTTTTTCCCCTCACCATATCTGTTTCTTTCTCCCACACTCACACTAAAGGTATGTCATACTTAAAATGTCAAAACAGATGAATTTCAGCATCACTCTGCCTCTGGCTCTTTTCCTGCTGCAAGAAAGGAGATGAGGCTGATTTCTTGATGTGAGTTGTTTACCAGCACGCACCACTTTAGCACTAATCGGCCATCTCGTTGGTGTAGGGCATTTTCTGGTGATCACGTCTGTGGCATTTGAACTCTGGGGCTGCAAAACAGCAGCAGCTCTGTGAAACGCCACTCTCCCCAATCATATTGTGCTCCTACTACTAAATTCCAAAATGTATAAAAACAAATTAGAACACATGCTACTGGAATACTTGATATCTAATGAGACCCCCTTCTGAGACTATTCGTTCTTGCTATGAGTCATAATAAATTAAACAAATACTACGATGCCTGAGACACATCACAGAGCACTTTTTGAAGCTCAGGGGAAAATCGATTCCACTGTGCAGCTGCACTAAAAGAGCACACCATTAATTTAAGAATGTCTCAAAATATCAACAGGCGCAACTGTACAAAAAGGTTAAAGTCACTGCTTGCCAACATGTAGGAAAGCTCTGGGTGTCAGACTCAGTCTATGCCGCTGTAATTTTATATGTCACTCTGTTATGCATCACCTATAAACTACTATTTTGCTGTTAAGTGTCTTGATTATAGGAAGGGCAATGGACTCAATGCTAACAGACAAACTTTGTTGTCTTTCATCCATATTACCTTTATAAATGGCGATTAGGTGAAAACTTCTTTATTTTGATCAGGTTGCTTAAATGGAGAATGGTAAATGTATTCATACTATGTGCTCCTCAATCCCTGTCATAGACTGACAGCTATGCCTACATATAATTTCTAATATATTCAAGTCACGAATGGGGACTGAGAGACAGCGTGCTGACAGCTGAGAGCAATGGGCAACTCAACAAGATCCCTGCAGCGCACAGTAACAGCTCCCAGCAAGCGGGTAGACACAGTGAAGGAATCACTTTACTTTTTTTTAAGAGAATTCAGGCAAACACAAGTGCGCGCACACACACAGACAACTGTTTAACACTGCCTCTTATCTCCCCCACCACGGCAGTATTGAAAAGAGGATGCAGAGATTTTCTGCTTTTAATAATCTTCTAGCAGTGACAACTTGTACACACAGGCAACCTTTGACTTCTAAGCAGTGTGGGACTGAATTCCTCTTACCCAGAGTGTCTTTGATGTTCTTCACAAGCGAGCCTTTCTTCAGGCTGTTCTTGCGCTCGACGTAGTTTGATGGCACATACCCCGTTTGGTTGGAGGCGTTGCGGACACGCCACCAGGTCTTTGAGTCGTCCAGGAGGAAGAGACGCTCATTTTTACGGATGTCAAGTTCCTGGTCCTGCTGGGCCGTGTAGTCCCACTTGGCTACAACAATCACCTCCTCTGTCATCTTTCATGGAGTCCTCCTGTAGGGAAAAGGATCCGGACAGAGCAACACCAACCGAACCAAGTAGGATAATATAACTCAGAAGTATTGCTCAGACTTTGTTTTGTTTTTTGAGTGTTTTTTTGAGTCTGTTCAATATCTCTAAAAATATTTCAAGTTTCTCTTTGTTTACAGCAATTGACATGTCACAGAGGTTAACACGTGAGGAGCGGATAGAAAATGCGTTGGTGTCTGGTTAACGCAGTAACCGGGTCATTGCAGCAGATTTCAATGCAAGACACCCTACGAGACCACCTATCTCCCATGCTACAGTTAGCAAACTGCTTGCCAGTGTGGGTTAGTGTCAGACCAATAGCGGTGGTTTTGTTTGTTAACTTCACCATTCACATAAAAGTTTGCCTCATCACTAAACAAAATCTTCTGCGTAAACTGAGGGTACTGTTCCAATTCTAGTTTTGCCCATTCTGCAAATTCATTGCGCCGATCTGGGTCATCCTTGTTGAGAAGCTGCAGCAGCTGGATTTTGTAAGGGTGCCATTTGTGAGTAGCTAATATCCGCCGAAGGGATGTTCGACTGATGCCACTCTCCAGTGACATGCGGCGAGTGCTACGCTGTGGGCTCTTGCTGAATGGAGCTAGGACAGCCACTGATGTTTCTTCATTAGTGACAGTTTTCATGTGTCCACATTTTGGCAAATCCAACACTGAACCAGTGTGACGAAACTTGGCAAGCAGATTGCTAACTGTAGCATGGGAGATGGGTGGTCTCGTAGGGTGTCTTGCATTGAAATCTGCTGCAATGACCCGGTTAATGAGTTCACCAGACATCAACACATTTTATATCCGCTCTTCACCTGTTAACCTCTGCGACATGTCAATGGCTGAGCAATACGTAACTGAACGAAGTAG
>JAMQGT020008409.1:0-19818 GCA_024447675.2 Pterophyllum scalare
TGTGTTGAAAAAGGATACTAAAGTGCTATCATGTGATGTGGTATCTATGGCACTTCACTTCATCAGACCTGACCTGCTGCCTGCTTTGTCAAATAATTAGTATAGTGTGTGAGTGCACAACAGCATTGTAACTAAATGAAATGTTAATTTGAGTTAACACACAAATATTAATTGAAAATGGTGATCTGGGAGACCAAATAGAAAGGACATTATGTTCTGAAGTTAAGGCCAGGATAAGAATATGGCACATGAAAATCAATATTACATTCCTGCAAAGTAGGCAATGACAAAACATGTCTGTTTTTATGGAGTAATCAATTAGTTGGCTAAGAAAATGAATTAAAAGTGCAACATATCTAATATTCAAGAATACATTTCTCTGTTTTAATCCATAAAGCTCTCTGTTTGCACAAACATCAGCGCCATTGGTCAACAGCCCAAGTTTGCAGATTTCATCAAAGTTTACCTTGGCGTGAGAGATTCATTCAAATTTATTTTGTCACTGCAATCAAATCCACCAAACGTGGTAATTCTGTTAACTTAGCAGACTGTTTCATTGTATTGATTGTTGATCATGCCTCTGATTAGACTCTCCAATCTAGACCTTATGTTAAAGAAAAGAATTATTTTCTTAATGATCAAAAGCACAGACCCATTGCAGAGTAATAGTCTTGAAAAAATGGTTGAGCATGTTTGAGACAACACTGATCTGTAGTGAGAGTAGGGAATAGGTGGAAACAGGCCTGGAGAGATGGAGGTATGCTTTGGAGAGAAGAGGGGTGAAAGTCAGCAGAATCAAAACAGAATACATGTGTGTGAATGAAATTCAGATGGAAAGGTGAAGATGCAAGGCGTAGAGGTAGTGAATGTGGACGAGTTTCAATACCTGGCCTCAACCATCCAAAACAACAGACAATGGACAAGAGAGGTGAAGAAGAGAGTTCAGGCAGTGAGGAGCGTCAGGGGTGATTTTCTGTCAGCAAGATTGAAAGGGAAGCTTTACAAGATAGTTGTGAGATGTGCTATGATTTATGGCTTGGAGACGATGGCACTAACAAGAAGACAGGAGGCGGCGATAAGCGTGGCAGAGCTGAAGATGCTCAGGCTTGTGTTGGGAGTGACCAGGACAGACAGGATTAGAAATGAGTATCTCAGAGGGACAGCTCAGGTCAAGCAGTTTGGAGACAAAATTAAAGAGACAAGGCTGAAATGGTTTGGACACGTGCCGAGTAGGGACACTGGAGCTACCAGGCCGGAGGAAAAGAGGAAGACCACAGAGAAGATTCATGGATGTAGTGAAGGATGACATGAGATGGAGGCAGATCATCTGCTGAGTCCCTAATGGGAACAGTTGAAAGAAATTTAAGTAGGAAAAAAAGAAAAATTTGCAGGAAATTGATCTGTGAAGTAATGCGAATAAAACCTTTCTAGTGGAATGCAAATGTAACACAAATAAACCAAACCGATCATCTGATGCAGTAGTATGACCTTGTTGCACAGGTGGAAACGGGTGAAAAAGGAAAAGAGATTGTAGAAGTAAAATTGTCAATACTAAGAAGCAACTGTAAATGTATAAATGCATCATTATGTGAGTGTCATGGGAAAGGTTACTCAACATTGTTATCATGCACAGGTTTTGGGATCAGCTGCTCAAGCTCTGAAATAAACAGCCTGTAGGGGGAGGATGGATCAACAGGAGTGAGGGTAAGGGCAAGGACAAAGCTAGTAAGTGCTCATTCTTCATCCTATAGAGCTGCATTTATGAGTACATAAGGTTGCCACTGACACACGCTAAAAAAGATTTGGTAATTTTTTTTTGCCAAGAAAGCATAATAATGAGTGAAATGTAGAAGCTTGTAGCAGAGAGAGACAGAAAAAAGGAAAGGAAGGACAAAACTTGTCAATAAGCAATTAGTTCTACTTGTCAGCTTTGGGTTGGGTGAATGCAAAATGAATCATAGCTGCAGTGTCTGCAATCAGGTTTCTGACAGATAACCTCCAAAATAATAATAATTGTTACTATTTTCAAAGTTTAGATGTGTTCCTTTTGGCAAAGCATTCTAAAATAATGACCAAGAGATGAAGAACCCAGCTAAATAATTTAAAATAATGGATCAAACTTACATTTATTTTAAACTCTGGTGCGATTTAAAAGCAAGAAAGAAAATGTAGAATTTTACTGAAATAAATTACACTGAAGAAGATTAAATTTTAATTGGATATGTATCCCTTTTGGACAACTGCAGGGTCCTGTTATATTAGCCTCATCACCGTTCCTTTTTGTGTTTCATATCGGCAACTAATTCCAAAGTAGAAAACACACTTTAGCCACTGAAAATTTGGATGCCACTTTATCACATTTATCAAATGAATTGCTATTTAAAGCTTTTGCACTATTTAATGCTTATCTGAGCGCCTTGAAGCAACTGTTGTGTCTATATAAATAAAATTGAATTGAAAGATTGAATTCTTAGGAGTTTATTTCCACTGAGTAAACCTCAGGCAAACATACAAGCCAGATAACACGTATATAGCCTGTCATTTAAATTGTGGTTATGTGAGTTAAGTATGGCATTTAAATGAGATTGTCGTTGTTTTGAAATTTTGGTCTTTGATTTCTGTTCTCCAGTGATGGCAGCTTATTAAGTTCCCTTTTTTTTCTACAACTGGCAGGAGAGCACACGGGAGAGAAAAAAGTGCATGACTTACTTCTCACTGTGTGAGCGTATACAACGATAACTGGTGCCAAATTATTCTGTGTTTATTTTACATTTATGGTTTAAGAGGAAGGTAAAATGAAGTTTGTTTTAGTTAGTGTCACTTAGAAATCATAAAAAATCTTCCCTAGAAGTGCCTGAAATTTTAGCTTTTCAGACTTCTGCTGCAACTTGAGGAGAATTGAGATTCATTTGTACTCACAGTGCTGGAAAACTACATTTGAAAAGAACTAAAAAGAAACATGTCTCTCCCAAAGAATGCTACTGTTGTTTAGGATTTTGCACAGACGTCTTTGCCGACACTATTTTCTATTCAAAGTGATGTCCATCAAAACTTTCCACAGTTGGTGTGAGTACACTGCCGAATTCACAGAGTACGTATTACATGAATTTTCTAACTTCCAACTTAATGCTAACCTGAACAAAATATATACATTTGGTCTGAAGTGGCCATGTGTTTCATTTTTAATATAAGGCAAACTATAAAATATTACAAAGGCCCATACATTTTTTGCTCTACCAGCTTTTTGTGTGTGTGTGTGTGTGGGCGTGTGGGTGGAGGACTGTGTATGTGTGTGTGCGTGTGCGTGAGGGGTGGGTGTAGGGGTGGGGGGCACCTATTGTAGCTATCTGCACCAAGGAACAAGTTGTCACATCTGATCAGGAAGCATATCACTCATGTTTCGCAGATTTAATTAGTAAAGCCTGGGCAAAGTTGCCCTTGGGAAGCCAGTTTTCTTTTTTCTTAATTGCTGCATTAATTAGATCAGAAAAGCACATTGTTTTTGCCCACTTCAAAGCTGACACTGTAGAAGCATCTTATGATTGCAGGTGTGTCTCTACTTATAAATATGAAGACTGAGAGGAAAAACAGTATCTTCCAGAGGGTGAAACACGGGTTAGAGGGTGATACCAATGTCTAATCCACAAGTTCCTAACCAGCTACAGGTGACTCGCTCAAATTATGTGTGATCCACTCTGATCCCATTTCCGTGTATCTGTTCTCTACTTTAGTAAGCCATTACAAAGACAAACCAACTGTATTTTATCATTCTATTCCATTTGAGTTGTTCAGCATTCGTAGATCAACACGTTTGCCATATCTAATCATGCTCCAAAACCCAAACAGAATGTTAAAAAGGGGATTAAAGTCCATGAAACCACAGAGATAACAGTTCATTCTTACTTGGAGCCAGATGATAAAACCCCAGAAAAAGTGCCAGGTAAAACCAGCTGGTTGCACACTCACAATGATCCTGCACAGTGACAAAAAATTCTGTTTACCTGTTAACAAGTGAGCTAAATCCCCCGTGTAAAACCTCCAGCATAGGGTCTTACTATAAAAAGAGGTTTTGTGATTCAGCCAGATTGTCTTCTCTAGCGATGTATAATAATGCTACAATAGCCTGTATGCATCAAAACAAATGACTGCCCCCCATTTTTCTTATTAGAAATTGTAACTTCCCCAGATACTCAGTCATAATACAGACTAACTATATATAGTGCATTTTTTCAGGTAATATGAAAGCACAAGTGGATTTTCATAATGTAATCATGTTTGTTATCTCTTCTGCCTACTTGACTTCATTGTAATGCCTCCTTCCTCTGTCTTCACTTCCCCTGTATTAAATATGGGTAAAATGGAAGCTTAAGATATGCCTCGGCGCTCTCACAGCCTTATCACTCATCCTAGAGCAAATTAAGCTCATTATAATCCATTAGTAAGTGTTTTAGGGTTCCCTGTAGGCAGAAGGAAAGCAGCTCTCATCTCAAACCTCTGTGAGAGGCTGGTAGCCCTCAGAAATTCTAGAAAGGCTAATATTTTCTGAAATTGCTGGGGAAGCTATAGGAGGAGTATGCACTACACTGCAAAAAAGCATCATCTACTGAAAAGCTGGTCCAGATGGATGACAGGAGTTACAAGCATAGGTTTTAGTTTATTGTACAGGAACTGCTAAGTTTACAGTTTTGAACCCAGGCAGTTCTTCTATGGACATGCACACTTAAGAAAGTTGTCTATCTGATGTGTTGTGCACTAATATGTAAAACATGTGCATTTAGCTGTCCTTCACGGATACCCTTTATAATTGAGTCAATTAGCAATCCACGCTGTCCCAGTTCTCAAGCCCAGGGACTTGTGGGAAATATGTTCAAGTTATTCCATCTAAACCTTCGCCCGCCTACAAAGGCAGACTCCTTGAAAACTGCCAAGAAATTAGTCCCAGTGCTGCGATCAAGCTACAGCTCAGCTGGAGAGAATAAGTGTAGATCCAACAGTCTTGTCATGTTCTATCTTATACTCCTCTACCCTCTTCTTCTCACACTTCTCTCACTCATTTTAAAGTGCGCCATGCCTTTAGCTGTCTAATGCAATGCCTCATTATCAAGTGCCCCCCCTCTCCATTGCCACTGTCAATGTATTCATCACACAGCAGGCTCCATCTTCTGTTATCAGGGAGGAAGAATTGGAGAAATATACCTCGAACTCTTCCTGTTTACCAGTTAAATTATGCTGTACATGTTACTAGAAATCAGGGCAAGGTGGACAAATGTTAGTACACTATGAAAAAATAAACGTACACAGTCATTTAAAATAAAAAAATAAATAAACCAAATAAACATGTGGACATGTAAAATTATATAGTTTCAGTATCTTTGTACTTGAAATGTGGGACAGATTAAAAATGTTATATATGTTACAATATTAATGTCAAAAGTAATTGTGCACTATTCCTCAGCTAATCTGCGTTAATCACATGGGCACATGTAACTGTAAAACACAAACCATGGTGAAAATGCTCATGGAACAATTAGAACCTTGCTTCAGCACCATGGATAGAGACAAAGTCTCAGAAACAGAGGGTTAAACACAGGTGCAGCACAATGAAGCAGATCAAATACAGAAATGACAGAATAAACTGACCTGATTACTGTCGTCATGAATAGAAGTGAATAAAAAGGTCATAGGGCATACTCTGAATTTGTTCACAGATCAGTTTTAGAGTGTCTCAAAGATACTGTTTAAGTACCATTTTGAGTTGCTGCAATGGAATTTCAGCAAAATGGACTACTTGCCGCATCACTTTCACTTTGATTTCTGAGGGGTCTTTGAATTCAGCCCTCTGTAGGCTGATAATTTTCATTTCCATCAAATGATGTGGAATCCTTTCATTCCTTACACATTACCCAGTCCACACTAAAGGCCTTGAGGTGACTGTTGTTGTGATTTGGTGCTCTGTAAATAAAACTGAATTGAACTGAATATCAATATAGATAGACATCCAGCATGATTTTTTTTCCCATTGAGATTTGATGTGTTTTCAAAATGTTCCTTTAATTTTTTTTTTGATTAGTGAATATTGGATTATGTAGCCACATTTTAATGTCCACTGTCTCTATATTCAGTATGTCTGTAGCGGTCTGATTTCCTTTATTCTATGTTGGATGTTTTTTTTTTTTTTAGATATACTTGTGCTCCTTTGAAGTCTGCACTCTATTGTTGCTCACCATCAGACTTTCTCCTTTGCTCCCAAAAGACATGAGTCATAATTTGTATGGCCACTAGAAGTCTGAACACCACTTGAATATGTACACATGCTATTTTGGGACTTTTGCTATAAAGGTCACATTTATCTGAAGGATTAGTCTTGTTTATTTAACGATGACATATTATGCACTTTTCCACATCTGATTTTATCCCGAGGATCAACTACCATATCTTTAATTGATAACAGGGCATTTTACTTATGGTCTCCTCAAGGCATTTCTCCCTAAGAGTCCACTTTGTTTTGAATGGGCAGCTTCTGAAAGGAAAAGAAACCCAGACAGCTTTATGGAGGATTTTATTCCCCCCCCCATTCTTTACTCGAAATGTCAACACTCTAAATATATTCATACAAATTCCCAAACTTGTTTACCAGTTCTGTCAGGACTTACTGTGGCACACAAGTTATTTATTCACTGCTCAGTTATGGAGGCAAGCAGCAAATGCAACCAATCTCTTTAACTTGTGAGCAAGCTGTTGATACAGTGACTGAGTGAGTCTGTTAGTTTAGTAATCTCTTTCTTCAGGCTGTCCTGTGGAGTGGATTAAAATGCGACTGTGACTTGTGAACATACTTTAAAAGAAAGTTACAAACAAATGAGCTGTCAGATCAGTGGCTGGTATTCATATATAGCAAATTAGTTTTGCTTAGTCCGCAGACTTTGTACCATGTTACAAAGAAATTAATTAATTACAAAGAAAATTTAATATCACATTAATAAGAACAGCATCAGACAAATGAAATTGAACTGGGAAATCATAGGACAACATAGGGTAGCATAATGTTTACAAGAGTGCTTTAAAATGCATAATGCAATTAGACAAAATTGTCTAGATCAAAGTCATATGATGTGATGCCATCAATCGCAGCAAGATGTTAAGATTAAAGATGATTTATTTCATTCTGCAACACAAGTTGCACAATAAAATTGGAGATTACACCCTTTGTGTAACAAAACGCACCACATTACAATGCAAATACAATTTTCTTTTCTATAGATTATTAAATTGGAAGTGCAGTATTCATCCAGTTATTTGTGTAGACATAGTAACTACAAACCCACTTTTTAAAACTGTTTTATCATTCTGTTATCTGCGCATTTGTTTATTTATGAAGGAAGACACCTGAAACACTTTAATTTAAAAGTTAAGACATGTAATATATTAAAGAATCAGAAGAATTATGTGTACACGGACAATCAGTTCAGGGAGACACAGGCCTTCTCTGCAGCTGGCTGTTGCTCCCCTCCCCGCAGAGCACAGTCTCTAGCTAACCATAACATTTTTATACTGGCACTATCTACAAGCAAAACAGATACTGTGTGCTGCGGTTTGGCCTTCGTAATTGGTCCATCCAGTGCTGGTTCTCATGACTCAGATTTCTTCTATCAGCGATTTTGTACAGGACTTTATCAGCGATGTTTCCCTTAATCGTTACAAAGTAGTTCTATCCAGATTAATAACAGAACATGGTGATGTTTTAGTTGTACATACTGTGGCCGAACCTTCAAGAATAAGATAAACTGAGACTGGGAAGTTAGTCTGGCACTTTCTAATGTCTAATGTATTTATTTATTTATTAAATTGTCTGTTGTTTGCTTCAGCCACTGTTTATTAATTAATTTCCTGGAGTTTAATTTTAAACATCTGTCATTTTATTCTTTGAGTGAAAAGTAAACCCCAACAATTCACTGAAGAGTAAGTCAATTCATTTAAAACCTTACTCGGGGTGGTTTGAGAAAAGTTGAACTGTTTGAACTGTTGAAGTGTTTATACACACACACACACACCCCCACCCCCCCACCCCCCACACACACAAGCCTTGGGCATTTAGATGGAGGATTTGGTTAGCGTAGACAATCATGCCTCACCAACCAAAGATGTATCAATCATTTGTGTGAAATACATTTAAAACAATGGTAACTGAAAATGATTAAAACATATTTCCTTCCTTCGTCTTTGAATGGATTGCATAAAAAGTCTCCTTTTATGATCTTTTAATGTTGCTCCTTTCCAAAAATCAATAGTCATTTTATGATTCATGTCTGGTCATATCAAAGAATACCAATTTGTCTTGCATGGCTGGCTTTGTAGCAGTGCTCCTGAATGAGAATATGCTCAAATCAAAGGTTATAAACATGCATCAACACATTGCTCCTTATCTTTCAAAGGGGAATAGCTTAAGCCTCAGATGAAACATTGCCCATGTGCAGAGGGCTCTGGGAGCAACATGATGTAAGTGCAGAGTCACAGTCCTTTACAACTTTATGTCACTCATCTTGCTTTTTTATAGCTAAATTATATAGTTTAAAGAACTTGGTTTATTTTTTATTCAGCTGCCTCAGTAACATGCCATGGGCGATATTTCAAAAAAGTAATAAACTCTCTTATTGCATTTATGTACGAGCGTGTGTATCACTCACATTTAGCTGCTAAAAAAATGCCGTGTTTTGACCTGGTTTTACTTCAGTAATATTCTCATTAGGTCGTGCTTGTTTCATAGAGTCATAATGCAAAGTATTACTGTGTCTCAAGTGGGATATTTAGATTAGTACACTTTAATAGCCCTTGAATATCAACAGATTTTGACAAATAAAAACACTGATTTGTTGAAATTGTTAAGAGATTTGCAGCACTTGTGTGTGATTTTCATGCTCCTTTGCTATGTTTTACACATAGCTCACTGAGCCTCTCACTACAGATAATTCTGAACTCTTCTACACTCACAAGGACAGCTTACAACTCATTAACACCAAACAATAGCACAGCACATATAATATCAATGACTGATAAAAAAAATAAAAATAAAAATCTGCCACTGTGAGCTAGCTTGGTGTCCTTATCACCCCCCCCCCAAAAAAAGTAATGTCTCACACATTACTTTTTTAGGAAGGAATATTTTACACAATTTATGTAAATATATTAGAAGGTAATTTGTTACACAATTTGTTACATTACTTTTGCATTACTCAGATCCAATGTCACATAACAGATGGTGCATAATTACGGTGCAAGCCTAAACTGTTCATCACTACTTTTGTTGAAATCCAAGCTTTGGTTGCTTGGCTGGGACATACACTCAACATCATTCTGGGTCTGTGATTCTTTGTCAGTAGCTTTGTGTTAGCATTCTGTTTTAGCAGGTACTTTCAAAGACTTGATGATGTTAGCAGCAATGGATCGAAATTTGCACTAAACAATGACTTTCTTCATAAAAATAAATGTAATGTCTATATCAGAGGTTACATTAAATTTTCTCAGTGAACTGAAACCATGAGCTAAAATGGGCTTACTAAGATGGGTGACTCTTTGATCTCAATCAAATCTATCAAAAGAGGTTTCTATAGAGGAAATACTTTTTCTGTTTTCCCCTGGAAAGAAATAAAATGTACTCTAGCTTCCTCTCACATTCCAAAGACATGCAGTTGGTGGGGTTAGGTTAATTGGTGATTATAAATTGCCCATAGTTGTGTGAATGGTTGTCTGCTTTTGACCTGTCCAGGGAGGTACCCTGCCTCTCACCCTATGGCAGCTGGGATAGGCTCCTGATGCCCTGTGACCATGAAAAGTGGAAGAAAATGGATGGAAGAGCTAGATACAGTACCAGTCAAAAGTGTTTCCAAACATTTGACTGGGACTGTATCTATAAGTCTGACATTCTTGTTTCTTCCACTTGCAAAGCAGTTGTGAAATACACATTTTTCCTTAAAGACCAAAGGGAGCCAGGTACTTGCAAACTAGTCTCTAGCCTGTGTGACTGAGGCCTGAAACATTTACAATTTCTCACTGATGCAACACTCTGATGCTTTTGATGGGTCTAAAACTAACTTTTATGTGTAATACAAAATGCACAAGTTACAGTATCCCTTTAAATATAAATCTAACAAGTGAGGGGGTCACTGATTATTTATTTATTTATTTAATGAATAGCATCGAGAAATCACTCAGACAGCCTTTCAGAAAGTTGTCATGAGGGAATCACAATGACAGGTTTTAATTATTATATACTGTAGTTCAAAGCTGTCGGCATGCACTCTGATTTCCATCACTTAAATGTTGCAACATTGTTTTTTGTTTTGTTTTTTTCCCATCTGGCTATTATATTTTTCTCTTCTGTTCATCCACCAATGGTAGTAAAGGTCTTGCTAATATGGTACGTTTCAGGAAGCAAAAACAATGGGGGAAGTTGACTGCAGGTTTTTAATGAGGTTCCATTAGCCAAATAATTGCATCAGGAATGCTCATAATGAACTCTAATTACTTGTGGAGGTCTAAATGAGAAAATCAGTGGCGTGCAGTGGTGGGTAAGGGAGAGTTCAGGCATGCTGCAGGTGAGTCTCCTTGGGGAAATTTGCATGACAAATGACTCAAGTGTCATGTTCACTTATCCATGTTCAGGAAAATGCACAACCAGCCATGTAGCATTGTTCTGCTATTGTTTTTGTGTGTGTGTGTGCTCATATGCATAATCTGTTCTGCTTTTCTCATTAGACAGCATTTGTTTGGAAAAGTAATTTATAGGATCCTACAGTCATTTTATCCCTCAGCTCTATGTATAGGTCTCCCCAATTCTTTGCATCTCCTTTCTCCACCTCGGGCTCTCTGTCATTGCGAGTCTTCAGTCTTGTTGTGCTGTCAGAATTGGAAATTAGTCATTCAATCAGACTGAAGAGGCATCTTTTCACAGATAAGGCCCATGCTGAAGGAGCTCCTTCTCCACTCTGCTCCATATGTTGCATGAGATTGTCTCCCTGCTTATCGACGCAGGACATTTGCATCTTTCCCACTCTTTCTTTCCCTTGCTTTCTGTCTCTTTACACCCCTAAACTTGCCTTATCTCATAGTTCCTCCCTGAACTATCTGAATTACATTGTTATTTTCTTCCCCTCTCCAACTGCTTCTCATTCTGTTCCTATCCAGTTATCTTCAACAAATGCCCTGTCAAATTCTGCTTTTATCAAGTATTAGGGGGTTGGAGATTTCACTGAATATTCTCTTTATTTACAGCCAATACAGTGAATTCTATCTGTTTTCTATTCAGACACTGAAAAGACACAAGAGTGAAAGCGTTGAGCCTGCAGCCATGCTTGCCCCCCCCTGCATATTACAGGCAGCCATTTTTGCCTAAGCGACTGCTCAGCATGCCCGAGTTATGCTCGAGAGAGTAGACTGACAGATTTAAGTGACAGAAAATACAGCAGAAAATCAGAAGACACTTTAAAGATATATTCCAGGACAGGGATTTCTCTGCTGCTTTCTCTTTCCTCATGTAATGCTTCTATGTGCAGTAAATACTGTCATGAACTTGTGTCTATGTATCTACATACGGTTTGTTTTCATACAAATAAGCTAATGTTCTGCAGTGTTCTCATTAGACAGCAATGAATGGGGCTGTAGCTTTCAATCAATTCACAAGATCTTAAAGTTTTGTCACTATCAATCTTTGTCATTGTAATAGTCTGCACATACCAGCACCAGCATCATAGCAACAGAGCAACATTTCCAAAAAAAAAAACACACACACACACACATTCTTTTGCAGGTTTAAGGATTGTTCTATTCCCTGCTTCTGTCAAAGGTCTTCTCACCCAGCTAACCAATTCTTTGGAGCCCAGGGTAAACACAAAAGGTAAGCATTATTAGCAAATGGAAAGAACATGACAACAAACTGTTTACTAAATGTGTGGGCCTACATTATAAAACTGCAGTTTTAAATAAAGGTAATATCAAAACAAGACTAAAGCAAGACTGTGTACCATGTGTTGCTCCTCTACCCCTCCCCCCACCCCCCAACACCTTCTTACTTGCTCCTTCTCATACAATATATTCCTCTTAGGCTTCCCTTTTCTACACTGTACAGCATGAAATCTATGAGATATAGTGTACAGGAAAAAAAGCCCAAACAGCGCAATTTGTCAGAGTTAGAGACATACAAGAGAGAGGCACAGACAGCCCAACCTGAACAGCCTTTTGAATGGACCTAACTGCTGTGGGTAATCAGTAATAACAACATGTTTTTGTTTGTTATACTGTATCTCAAAATGACTCCTCATTATAGTTATTTGTAGTGGTATGTACTATAAAGAACTTCTGAAATCTTTGTTCCTTCACTTCTCTCTTTGCCTGCTTCTCCCCCCTCACATTTGTTTCTTTCTGTCTTCAGCTTCCTGTGTTCCTTTGTTTACTTCCCTTGCCCTATCTCCAGAACCTCTTTCCGTTTTCCCTTCTGAGTCCCTCTCCTTCTAATCTTCATTTTTCTCACATCCACACTCCGTGCTGCCAGTTCACAGAACACAAAGACACCAGTATGCCTAAAGAAAACAGAAGTAGCCTAAAGACTCTATATCCTCAATGTACATGCAGAATGTATTCATATTCTTCCAACTCTTGAAAACATAAGCACATAGCAAGACTTGCAAACAAAGTGACCTGTTTTTTTCTTTATCGACCTTTTAACTTACCTCCTCTGGAACTACATGGATTATTTGGTTGCTTTTGTTAAGTATGCAAAGCTTCGAGTTATTAGAAGGGCTGGGAGGCAACGTGTCTTAAAACATGTTCAGTAGAGATGAAGGCCTAAATGCAGGATGCAGAATATTTCAGTAATATGCATGCTGTAATTGCTGACAAAAAGGTTCAAGTCAAAAGGATTAAACAGAAATCTCAACAAAAGCAGCACATGATGGAGCATAACACATGACACAACAAAGACAAAAAGGAAGATGGGATTACCTTAACAGGATTACCACACTAATAAAGGGATGGGCAAACAGGTGAGGAATGAGATGCAGGTGAACACAATCAAGACAATCAGATAGACAGGAAGTCAAAGTCAAAGCCAGACACCAAGTATATGTGACCAGATGTCGTCATAGTACTTCATCATCTAACTATTGTTACCGGAGAGGAGCAAGCATTAAGGGAGTAACATTTTTTAAATGACGGGTTATTTCAAATGCAACATTTCTATCAGCTCAACAAATACACCAACTGTTTATGTGCAGTTTGTCCCACAGTGTGTCAAATGTCCTGCAAACCAACTGAGGTATGCTAACTTTGTGTTATTCAAAGGATGCATGAAAATACTCAGCAGTTTAGTGCACGGTAAACAGTCTTGCCATACTGTGATGAATTTACAGTAAAGCTCTGTGTTGGTGCACAGCAGCTGTGGTGTTCATGGTCAGAGTTCGGTTACATCAAGAGTAGCAGAGACTAATTTGAATTTATGCTGATGAGGTTTAGATTCTTTCACCCAGTATACTGGCTTGTCTTGTATAAAGACAGTATAAACAGTATAAACAGACTAATGTCAGGGAGTAGGGAATAGAAATCAGCCAAGATAGCTTGTGAAACATCTGCTTATATCTTGTTGAATTCAGCTGTGTAAATCCACAAAGAGCAGTAAACCTCAGAGCACCATTCTTTGGAGGCAAAGTAAAAAAAAAAAAAAAAGTTTTGTATTCCTATGTACTAATTTTATTGTATTAATATAGCATGAAGTTAGCTTTACACAAAAGTAACTGGTAGAAATATTCTTCAAAGAGCTACTTTTTACTTTTTTACTTTGAGTACATTTCAGAGCCTGTACTTTTTCACTTTTACTTGAATAAAGAAGTTGAATCTGTACTTCAACTTCTACTTGAGTATTTTTTAACACAAGTATCTGTACTTGAGTACCGAATGTATTAATTAGAAAGCATCTTGCTAGGGCGCCAGGGTGGCTCAGTGGTAGAGCATGCATGCCATGAGGCGAAAGCTGGCAGCTTCAAGTCCCGGCCTGTGCTCTTTGTGGCATGTCTTCTCCCGCTTTCCTGTCATAAACTATGCTGTCAATAAAGCTGCTGTGGCCAAAAATTAAAAAAAGAATGCACTTTATTGAAACATGCAGACATAAATGGAAATGTAGTATAAAAAGTGAAAACTGAGTTTGTACGGTTGTTAAGCTTGAAAGCCAATTTTTGGTATGACCACTTTCATTCTTCAACAGAGTCTGAACTCTCTTAGGCAGCTTTCTTGTAATTTCTTTAAGTAGTCTTTGGGATTAGTTCTCCAGACTTCGTGAAGGACATTCCAAAGCTCTTCTCTGGATGTTGGCTGACTTTTGCTCTGTTCTCTAATGATGTATAGGTCAGTTTTAAGGGCTTTATGAAAAAACAACCCCCCCCTCCCAAAAAAAAAGAAAAAAAAACCCTAAAACAACAACAACAAAACAAACACATCTCTGTGAAAATGGTCAATAAGAGAAAAAACTTTGAAAGACTGGAGAACTCTTGCTAAAAACCAGTTTTGAAAATTACAAGAAAGTCTGGGCCCTTGGAATCAAAATATAAAGAAATGTGGGTGTCAGAGTTTTGCACAATATTGTACCTCCCATGTAAACACTGTTGCAGATCCCTACAGCCATCCATTGTCAATGGCATTCCATGAAGGCAGCAGCTTCATCCAGCAAGATAATGTGGCCTGCGACTCTGTGAAACCTGCTGAGGAATAGTTCGAGAAACGTGACAAAGTAAGTCAGACTGCTGACCTGGCCTCAAGACTCCCTGGTCCGAATTCGATTGAACATCTGCTGGATGTGCTAGAACAAGGCTGATCCACTGAGATCTCATTTCACAACCCACAGGGCCCAAGGATGTGTTCTTTTTTTTCTTTCTTTCTTTTTTTTGGTCATTTTCAAATAGACAAATACCCAAAATGTAAGATTTGGCGTATCTCAGCTTGTGACGATGCCAGGAAACATGGCTGTATCTCCTCTGTTGGTCTAATCAATATTTTAAAGGATGCTTCTGCTTTTCTACAGTAGCTGGCAGCTTGACTGTATTTCCTTTGGACACATCCTACATACATATGTCTTTGCTGTTACCATAGCAACAAATGTAGATGATGCTTTGACACACAACTCAGCTTGATTAATTACAAATTACAGTACAGACAGTCAGTACTAAAGGTCAAATTTGAGAAACAAATTGGGTTTGCCAGAAGTAAATCGATGTAGTAACTGGTCTAATATTCATGACAGAATATGTAAAGATAGGGTGACTGGCTGCCAGCTGTAGATGATTTAAATCAAGTATAGAAATATGATTCCAATATTGTAACTGAGATTGTTCTGTTGCTGTTCTGTTGATGCTGACATGCAATAAATAATATGAAGCTTAGATTGTGTTCATAAAACTATACAGCAAGCCATTTATAATTTCAAATTAATCAGATGCCTATTTTCCATCAGGAGGATTCACGCCTGGGTTTTATCGCCTATTGATCCCGCCTTTTACCCTATGAATACTGAGTGTTTTATCTTCACAAATTTCTGATACAGGTTAATTGCACACGTAGCCTGCTTTTAGGCAAGCTGATTTAGCTAGGAGAAGAATTAGGTGATCCAGAATGCCATCACCCACTTAACTCTTCTGTCTAAGTAATCTTATGGGGAATCTTGGTTATTACTGACAATGGTTCAAGAGTCTGTCAATATGCTTTTGGCATCCTTGAACAGGACAGAATGTGCATGGCTAGTTGACGCTTCATGCGTGAACTCTATCCAGATGCATTCATCCATTAAAGTCATTCTCTGGGGCATAGTCACCAAAAGGGCACTTTGTGTATGGATTTTGTGCTGGTGTGGAAGGAAACTAGGTAATGAATTTCAATGACTTGCAATTACAGCTTCTGTAGTTACATGCCTGAAATTGCTAAGCATGTCAAGAGAGGCGAGTTGCTGTTATAGCAAAGGTGCTGTGCTATGTTGTGTGAGGAGGGTGTTACCAATTCCAATTAAACCAGCTTCTTAATAAATTTTGTATGTAAACCGCTTGGAATAAGAATCCTAGCGGTACCTGTGCAAACTCTGTGAAAATTTTATCAGCAGCATGTGTCTGTCTAAAGTGACTGCACTTACCCTTTGAACACAATATGTATTATTTATTCATGTATGCTCTTCCATGGCCATCCAGCTGATCTTTGAATTGCTAGCCCCTTGATCATTTCATTTAAGTATGCACAGCTGACAATGAAAATATGATTTGCCTGCACATAATACTGTTGACCTTATATAACTGAAAATATATAGGATGTTTACAAACGTATTTTACTGCCAAAAAAAAGAAATCTGGCACGTAGGTTTAATTCATTCAACACCTACATGTGTTGCGGCTGGACCATCTGGATTCTGATTTAACTATCCCCAAACTTGCAAAGGTGTACCACTATAGATGTGCAAAGCTGTCATATGCTATTTTTGTTAAGCCAGGTACACTGAACATAACCTTGGCGTACTAGTTTCATGTGTCGTCAATGCAAGTAACACATGCTCATGTATTAAAAAAATGCCTCATGTAGAAGCGCCGAATCTAGCCTATATAATTAATGACCCAGAAACAAATCATTTGATTAAGATCGTGAGTGATTTAGTATACTGTTGCACAATTACAACAACTATATTTCATCATTAAGAGATATAGTCTAATTAGTAAACAGAAGCACACATAACAACAACAACGTCAAAGGAAAAAGAAAAAAATGCACATTAAACTTATTTCAGTGAATGAACGCCAAGCTACATGTTTTTTCTACTAAAATGGCCCTAAGCTATGCCTCGGGCCTAGCATGAATATTTCAGCCATATCAAAGTACAAGCAAGATGAGGCATTTTAATATTTTTTTTCTGCAAATAAATACTTGCTGACTTACTTAACTAATTGCAGAAACTTGAAACTTCCATTTCATTTCAGATGCAATTTAGTTAACGTGTTATTTTTTTTTTATCTTACAGATTAGATAACAATATTTCACATATTTAAAATAAGAATAATTTATGAAAGTTGCTAAGTTCAGTTTGCTGAGAACATGTGAAAAAATACTCACTGATGTGTAGAATGTGCAGTGCTCACATAAAATATGTATAACCCAATGTGTTTGAATAATATTTAAGTAAAATACAAATACGTTTAGTGGATTTGCTCTGGACTATGAGCAAAGCTCAGTTTCTCGGGTGCCGTATGCATTGCAGGTGATTTGTTTTTTGTTTTGTTTTTTAATTTTCATCATCAAGTCCAAAACTTAAATGCCTACATGCTTTTCAAATTCAATATATCAAGGTGTAGGTTTTTTAAATATTGTGTATATGATGGCTGTGATGGGCTCCAGCCTCCTGACAACCCTGAAGCAATTAAGGAAACATGTGCACAGGACTGTGCAAAATTCTTGAGTCACCCCTGATTTATTTTGCTTTATTTTGCTGAAGTGGTCCTGAGCAATAGTTCTCCAGGCCTTCTGAAGGGGTTTCAAAGTTTTTCTTTGGAAATCGGTTTTTCTTTTTCTTTTTAGTCCAAGCATTGTACCTGACCATTTTCAGAGGGAAGTTTTTTTGTTTGTTAGGTCATTTAACAATTACCTGTGAAAGATCCAAGCATAAAAATGCACCTAACTCAAGGGATGAACCAGTTTTGTGTCTAAACATAACAGACAATTTAGGAAAACCCGACTTTAAATTGTATATTTGGACACTTTGTACTAACAGCCTGTCACAAAAATACATAATTTGTTCCCATTTCTTTAG
This sequence comes from Pterophyllum scalare, assembly GCA_024447675.2. Classification (NCBI taxonomy): domain Eukaryota; kingdom Metazoa; phylum Chordata; class Actinopteri; order Cichliformes; family Cichlidae; genus Pterophyllum; species Pterophyllum scalare. The sequence continues at coordinate 17,819 of JAMQGT020008409.1, forward strand.
CTGAAATCACAAAAAGTGGCAAAGATAACACAGTTTGAGAGGCATAAAATTGTATTTTTGCATTCCCAAAGAGCTATTAGCTGAAGACTTGGCTCAGCATGGCGTTCAGTCTATTCTTAAAACATTTCAGGAAACTGGACAAGTGGCAGGCCTAAAAAAAAACTATCTAGAGCAGATGGACAGCATCTGAAAGTCATGTCCTTAAAAAGAGGAAAAAAATCCAGCAAAGACCTGATACAGGACCTGAGAGATGCATGCACTCTCTTCAGTTGCTAAGGAGGGGAAACAGGCAGAGGTATGCCAAGTTACACAAGTAATAATATTATGTAGTGAGATTACGCAGTGAGAAGGTCAGGAGAGAGGTTCAACAGTGAGTGTCTACAGCCATGTGCAAAACACGGTGGAGGCTCGGTTATGGTTTGGCGCTGCATTTCAGCCAGTGGTTTTGGAGACCTTCTCAAAATTGATGGAATTGTGAACACAGAAGAGTACTGTCAGATTCTGATCCATCTGGAAAGACTCTTGACAAAAACAATGAACAAAAGGCAGCCAACATCCAAAGAAGAGCTTTGGAATATCCCTCTCCAAGCCTGGAACTATTCCTGTAGACTACTTAAAGAAAACACAAGAAAGCTGCCTAAGAGAGTTCAGACTGTGTTGACAAATAAAGATGGTCACACCAAATATTGACTTTCAAGCTTGTTGGAATTGTCCAGTGTTTTTGCCTTATATACTGTATTTCCATGTGTGTTTGTGTTTCAGTAAATCACTGCAACTCTTTCCTGTAAAATATAAAGAAATTGGGTTGGCTCAAGACTTTTGCACATAAAGTATGTATATATATGTATGGATGGACAGATGGATACTGTTAGTATGTACTTTTTTTTTTCAGAAAATAATCTCCTTCAGTTCAGGCTACTCATGAGTCAGTACTGTTAAGAAGGGCAGCCAAAAATATGCTGTACATACCTTCTGATGTACATTTACTTTGAATGATCAATCATATATCATAATACATCATAAACATACCTGCAAACACTTGACAAATCATTTTGTTCCTGTGTTGGAGATCTGGGACTCGTTTTCCATTTAGTCATCTGGTTATTCATCATATATTCCTTGTTGACATTCTTCCTGCCAGCAGAACTAGATTCCTTCTGCCAAAGAAATTTTCTCATCTGCATGATATATTGTCAAGGCTATGGCAGAAATGAATTAGTTTTGGTGGAACATAGTGAGTACAGTACACGGCATTGTCCTCCAAACAATTCCTTCTTTGATATTCCTCATCCTTTAAGAGCAATAAAATATAATTTAATAACTCCAATGTTGCTGCTATAACATAATAGTAACTTGGAGAGGGAATTTATTAATACTATCCCCAAAGTGAAACAACGAGATGAAAATGTTAGCTGAAGCTTATTGTGCCTGTTGCCAAATGGTAGCATTGATGTATCTGAAACATGTATTCCTGCTCTATATTGTGGTCTTTATCCAGCCCTTATTCACACATGGAAGTTAAAACTTTGCCTTGCAACAAATTTTCAAAATCCCAGTTCCAAAACCAAAAATTGAAAAAAAAAAAAAAGAATGTAATTATGAATTCACTGATTAAATGTTTTTTTTTCTTTTCTTTTTATCTAAATTGTGCCAGACTTGCAAGTTAGAAAGAAATGAAGCCAAAGCATGGAAAGGGTTAAGTGGAAGGAAATAGAGAGAATGTTGGTGAAATGACAAAAAAGGTCAGAAGCAGAAGCAAAGGGAACGTGAACAAGAAAGAATGAGAGAGAGAGAAAAAAACAAGAAAGAAAAAGATTCACCAGGATGCGCACTGGCTCAGCAGCAGCTGTCACTAAACTTATGCCACTCCCCACAGTGCCACAACTGAGCCCAATGAGGAATAATGAGCTTTAGAAATCCACAAAGGTCACTCACTGTAAAGATCCCCCTCTGCACACGAGCCCAATCAGAAATGCCACCACTAGAGCTCAAAAAGAAAA
>JAMQGT020008410.1:0-15714 GCA_024447675.2 Pterophyllum scalare
GTATTGCTGCCAATGTCCAAAGAAAAACTTTCAAAGACCTTCAGAAAGCCAAGAGAACTATTGCCCATTCCACCAAGTCTGGCTCCTTGGAAGTAAAATATAAAGAAATGAGGAGTGGCTCAAGACTTTTTCACAGTAGTGTATTTCTTTTGTAAAATATAGGTGGACACAGCCTTTTGAAGATTTCAGTGATTATCACTCTCACATGAACACTTCTAGAAAATCTGGAAAATGATTTAGTTTAATTCTGTCAGTTTGTAGTATTTTCATGAAAGGCAGTGAGTCTGCATTAATTAAGCATTCCATATTGTCATGAGACATAAAATTTATACTCTAACGTTTCATTTGGTCTCCACAAACCTATGCCACATACACAGTAGCTTCATATCACCAGCACCTAAAATGAGGCTACATTTGAGTTTATGGGTGTGTGGAACATGCAGGTAGATGAAATACAGCTCTAAGAGAATACTGCACCTGCTCTTCTTCCCATTCTTCCTTTTTTTGTCCTCCTCAGAGCCTTTATTTGTCCCATCTTTCTCCTTAGCATTTCCCTTTTTCTCCTTATTCTTGTCCTCTTTCTCCTGTTTGGACACGGCCCTCGCTCCTTTCTTCCTTTTACCTCGCTCTTCTTCACTCTCCTCATCGCTCTCCTCATTTGCAGCCTTCCTCCTGGAAGCTTTGGATCTTTTGCGTCTCACACTTTGTTTGTCTTCCTCATCGTCTTGGTCACTGTCTTGGGGCTTGTTCCTCTTCTTTCTTCCTCTTTTCCTCGGTGCTTCATCTTCATCCTCTTCATTGTCCTCATCATCACTGGCTTGTTTGGCTTTACGTTTTGGTTTGGCTCCTCTGGTTTTACTTCTCCTTCTGGCCTCATCTGAGACACATATACATATATTTTTCCAATGAAAATACATTACAATCACAACCACCCAGGATTTATATCAGTTTGTAGATCACATCATCCCATTGCACCAAATATACAAATATAAACATATCTACTTCACTTATTTTATAAAAAGCAAGCAATAAAAACTGTTCCATATTACTTACCTTCACTTCCACTGTCTAACACAGCATCCACTTCCATCCCAACTGAACAGACGTATATATACAACCATTTAGATTAAAATATTTAAATAATTATAACAATGAATCAGTTGCATTGAAAAAATATCTTCTCACCTTCTTCAAGCTTGATTATAGTGTCATTTTTCCTTTTTGGAGGCATCCTTTGGAGCTTTTAGTTATTTATATACTTTAGTCCCCCTCTGCTCACTTCAGACTCTGCCTCACCTTCATCCATGAGTCACTCAAGACACTGACACAGTACACTGTGAAGGAGCAGTGACAGAAAGCCAGTATACATAGCCACAAAACCACATAATCACACAAACACACACACACACACACACACACACATGCTTGTGTGTCTGTTTGGGCTGTTCAAAGGTTGGGCTCCTTGACAACAACCAAAGACACACAACCCTTAGATGATAATCAGGAGCCATGGAGAATCTGTAAGACAGTGGACTTGTCAAACAAAATGTTAACTGATATTATACTGGAGAGAAATAAGAACATATACTAATGGTCAGCAGCTTTTTTCATTGTCATATACTACATCTAACTGTACAAGGAAACAGCTTTTTTTAAACTTATATTGTATGAAGGGTTTCTTTTGCAGTTACAGCATCAGGGTGTAACATCTATTTTACAATTTTCCATTTTACCAGTGTCCTTGTATTCCAGCATTGTTGGTGCTGTCATCTTCTTGCTTCTTGAAAATAAACCTTGTTTTTTTACACTTTTCATTGAACTGTGCCTCTGGTAGCCTTTGTTTAGAAAAGAGTCTTTCCATTCTGAATATTCCTTCCATAGTGATCCATGGTTGGAGGTTCTGCTTTGTACCATAATCTTGTTATTTATTTATTTTTACTTGCTGCCACCTTGACTTTCACAAGGTACTTGTCTTCAGGAAAAAGCTTTGACACAAAATAATACTGGTTGCCTTCATTTACCGGCGACCCGAGCAATTGCAGAAATAAAAGTAAGGCCACATTAAAGTTGGATGAAAGCTTAAGTAATCCTGAGTGAAACATGTCACTGTATTTAAATACTATACACAGCATCTTGTAAGGTGTAGAGAGAGAAAACTAGTAGAGTAAAAGTCAAAAAGGACAAATTGAGGGCAAGTTGGTAGATTTTACAGGCCACAGATTCAATAATAGATTCCCATTTTTACATTAATGTTAAATAACATACAGGGTTATGTGTGCATTGAAAGAGTAAGTGATAGATGCTGTCATTCCTCCTGTTCATACAAGATGAAAAGTGAAGTGAAACAAACCTTTCTGTGCAAATAAATACATTCAGTTTAAATTAACAGGGTGTAGCAGTTTCTGAGTTTCTGAATCACCTTATTAGCATTATTTCTCACATGGGGAGGGAGGAGCTCAGGTGCTGCTGCATGATGTTATGATGGCGTACTGCATTGTGCCAGTGTCAGAGCTCAGCTGAGATTTAAAAGTTTCACTTAAACATACAAAACAGGCCAGCCATTGGCTGACAGTGATTAGATAGACAGATAGATAGATAGATAGATAGATAGATAGATAGATAGATAGATAGATAGATAGATAGATAGATAGATAGATAGATAGATAGATAGATAGATCAAACAATGTCAGTGAAAATACACATGCAGCTCTAAAACATTGTTTAACAGTCACAAGACAGAACAGTGCAAGCCTCGGTGATCAGGCTGGCTTCCTTTAGCCAGTAGGTGGTGAAGGTTAGGGTAGCCAAGCTAATTCAAAATTTTTATGAGCCTGGACATGATACATGTGGATGAAATTTAAACCAAGACAATTTTCACCACTTTCTGAAGGTCTGCAAAGCACAAGTAAGTATTTTTCAACAATTAAATACAGCTGTTTTGGGGTCCAGTGGCAGCAGTACAGCATGGTCTGTGTAGTCCCGTCTTGAAGCCTCAGTTTTAGCTTCAAATCTATTGTTATCATGTTATTCTGGAACCAGGCCAGGGTACCGTGAAACATACCCGCTATACATAGGCTTAAAGAAGGCCTAGATCAATTTAATCTTGATGTATATTAACTTAAATTGATGTAATTTTCCATAAGCTCACACTAACCTTTGCTCTCAAAAGCAAAACTGGACACTGTTCAAGTCATCAAATCAGTGCTTCTACCACCACAATGTCTCACTCCTTCCTTCACTGCCATTAGTGAATAAGAGATGCCCATTGCAATCACCCGACAGTGAGATATCCGGTAATGTGCAACCCATCATGGCTCAGTTTTCTGCCACATTGTACCAGAAGAGAGGGAAACTGGGAGAGAGCCAGAACTCAGCTCAGGAAGGAGGGTGAAACAGGGGGCATCAAAGGACTGAAATTACATAGATAAATGAAGAGTGGAGCAGAATGACTGAGTCTCAATATACAGGGAGGATGTAGACTCTTTATTGCTTATCAAAGTTGTGTCAGCTTTCACAAATTATTGTGATTGACAGCCCTTGGCTGCTAGTGAAAGAACAAAACATAAGGACTTACTCAGTTCTCAGGGTCTCAAATAACTGCAGAATTAATACTTAATGCTTGCTCACCATGAATTGATCATGAGCATCGGTGGAAGTGAATTTGACTGACACTTAAAGTCTGGTGCGTTATGAGCTTGTTGACCTGCTATCATAAATAATGTAGAAACAACAGTTATTCCTTAGCAGCCACATTTACAATATAAAGATCTTAAACTTTAATCAAATCTTCAACAAAATTGCGATTAATCAATGTACGCATAGAATGTCATGTTACTAAAGTTCAATTAATGGTGAGACGCTGAAAGTTTTGACAAACAGTGTTGCGTCACTGAGTTAAATTACAGGTTGACTGACAGGTCTGTTCCGTGTCCCGCAAGTACAGAGCCCAATTAGCTGTTGGGACACTTGATAAGGCTGCTCATTTATCAGATGATACGAGTCAGACATTTCCACTACATGATGAGGGTCAAATCTGAATTTTTGGCACAGTTTTTGTTTATTTCTCTTTGGCAAAAAAGGAATAATCTGACATATTTTATTTGCATTTTCTAGGGTTAAAGTTCACTGATTGCATCATGTTGACTGTGGATAAATCAGATTTAAGCTGAGTGCGTGGGTCTAGCAAGAGGTGAATAATCCATTTAAGCCTTGCTAGCTAGGTTAAATGGCCTCCATGTCTAATGAATTGTTTAATACTTTGGCCTAGTCACAGATCTAAGGGTAGCCATGCAGAGTCTGAGAGGCTGAAGGAAAACTATACGTTAATGTGGTAAATTAACTATATGTTAATTTACTTAGAAATTTAAAGCTGATCAGTGTTATCTCCAGCAAGTGTCTTGTGTTTTCAGTATTGTTTTTCTGTACAATAAGCAGGATTTTACAAAAACGACCAGGCTGATTACTCTGAAGGTTGGTAGCAGGGTGGGGAACAGGTAAAGGAAGATCATTTAAAGTTCTGGCATTATAGCACCAGTAAAGGGTTGAAATTGTATGCATGTCCAGATGAGGTCCTGCTGTATTCAAAAAATCAAGTAAAAGCAAGCCACATGAAATTTTATGAATAAGTTTTCTTTTTCACAATCAAATCTAATTTTTCCAGTCCTCAATAAAACCGGTACAGCTGCTTATCAGACCAAGTCTCATAAAAGTTACAGATATTAGATTCAGATGTTTGTTTTTTGAAATCAGTCACCACTAAGGTCTTAACTCTGTAACAAAACTAGGCTGTTGGTCCCTGGAGTCATTCTTAGGATGCACAGATAAGTTTGCAGCATTTGAAGATTTGGTGTTTTTGCATTAGTCAAAAATATGGTTTCCCTAATAACTAAAAACATGCTCCTGCATATCATAGAAAAGTGGACTATTGGCTTTGGCCGAGGTTTTCACATCCAGGGTGCCCTTTTAATTAATTAATGGCTTTAAGACACTGACACTGAGAACTATAATGCAACATTTAAAGAAAACAATACACTGCTCTTGTTAACATTTATTTAGTAAATAAAGGAGCAATTAATCTGAAAATGCTTTCAGCTATTGTTTGATCATGTACACACACTGTAAAGGAAAAAACTTTATTCATGAGAAGTGAATAATGTGCACCAGCTTACATCAGTCCAAGATGTTCATTCCTCTCAGCTGACAGTCTACATCTATAGCATGAATTTCTCAGTAAAGTGCTTGCTTTTGCCATTATTGCTTTGTGTCATTGAGTCAGTGTCTCTGCAGGCTCGGCACCCTGACAATCCTAGGCTCACTTTGCTGAGTGAAACCAGGCAGGTATCCAGAAGGCCTGTGGTTGCCATGGTTGTAGGTCTTGGATCCGGCGTCTCTGGTGGCTGGCATTTGGTGTCCTTGGCTTCCAACAGGAGGACGAGGGATGCGTCCGTGCTTTTCCTGATACAGCCTCTGACTGCTGCCATGGATATCTGTAAATATCTGTAAATTAAGAGGAATCTACGATTTCCGATGTGGGGTCAAAATAATAACACTGCTAACTGCCGTCCAACATAGAGTGAAATAATAACATTTGACTGTTCACATTGCAAACGCTGAGGCTGAAAAATGAACACAGATTGGCCATTTAGTCCTGGCTCAAAAAGCAAGTCCATCAGATTCCTGTGTTAAAGGCAGCTTTAGAGTTAAACATATTATCAGCATAGTACAAAAACTGATTAGCTACTGTAACTCACCTTTTTTCAGCATAGCAATTTGGACATGAAATATTAAATGCGGGTGTTTCTAATCATATTAATATAGTGATCATATTGTATTATTAGAGGGGACCAAACCTTACACACTTACCTGACATACCTGCCAACAGTTGTTCTGTATTTCTTGCTTATTTAAACACCATCTTCTTTCACCCTCCTGTGTTATTGTTTCTCCCAGAAAGTTCACATAAATTGAATGACACTCAATGTGAATATATTTTATGAATATATGACCCTGAATTGGATAAGCGAAAGAAAATGGATGGATGGAAATATTGTGCATATGTTTTATGTGTTTGTGTATAATGTCACCTGAGTTGCAAAATCATCTATGAGAAACAGTCTACACACAATCCACACACTACAAACAGTTTTACACACAGAACCTAAATGTTGGCAGGTATGCCTTTGTTTGCCTACTGCTTTGTGTCAAAATAGCAGTGATTGTATTAATCAATATCAGTGGTAAGAACATTGGCTTTGCAAGTGTTAAAATTACAATCAAGTACCCTTAATATCTTCACTTTACTAAATGAGCATGAAAATGTATTGTAAAAACTGTAGTAAATATTATTTTTTTTCCACCCATTTTCTTCCACTTATCTGGGGCCAGGTCGCAGGGGCAGCAGCCTAAGCAGAGAAACCCAGATTTCCCTCTTCCCAGCCACCTCCTCCAGCTCGTCTGGGGTGACCCCAAGGCGTTTCCAGGCCAGTTAAGCGATAATCTCTCCAGCGTGTCCTGGGTCTACCCCGGGGCCTCCTCAAGGTAGGACATGCTCAGAACACCTCACCCAAGAGGCATCTAGTCAGATGTCCGAACCACCTCAACTGGCTCCTTTCAATGTGGAAGTGCAGCAGCTCTACTCTGAGCCCATTCCGGATGGCTGCACTCCTCACCCTATCTCTAAAGGAGAGGTCAGTCACCCTTTGGAGGAAGCTCATGTCCGCTGCTTGTATCTGCGATCTCGTTCTTTTGCTCACTAATACCCAGATCTCGTGAACATGAGGACTGTGATCCCCAATAGCTGAAGCACACCCTCCAGTCCCCCTTCTCAAAAATAGATACCACCATTCCAGTCTGCCAATCCAGAGGCACTGCCCCAGATCATCATACAGTGCTGCAGAGGTGTGTCAACCCAGACAGCCCAACATCATCCAGAGCCCCTCGTCCCCAGACTCTGCTTCTTCTACAGAATGCGTGTCAGTGGGGTTAAGGAGGTCGTCAAAGTATTCCTTCCACTGCTTGGCTATATCCTCAGTGCCCCACCCGCACTATACACCATGCGCATAGAGCACTGCTTTCCCCTCCTGAGTCACCTGATGGTTTGCCAGAATTGCTTCAAGGCTGTCCACAAGTCTTTTTCCATGGCCTCACAAAACTCTGCCCCCACCTGAGTTTTTGCTTCAGCCACTGCCTGAGCCACATTCCGCTTGGCCTGCTGGTACCCGTCAGCTTCACCCAAGTGTCCAGAACTTACAGCCGCAGATCTGATGATGCTATTATAAAATCAATCATCAATCTGCAGCCTAGGGTGTCCTGGTGCCACGTACACTTATAGACATCCTTATGTTCAAACACGGTGTTCATTATGGACAAACTGGTTAAGGACCCATTCCTTGGCTCAAAGGCGCAGGGAAACAACTCTCTTGTCCATCGGGGAAAACTCAAACATACAGGGAGCAGGCCGAGGGAATACAAGAATATCCACTCCAGCCTGCCGCCTCTCAGAGGGCAAATCCAGACTGAAACAGAGTCCAGCCCCTGTCCAGGCGACTGGTTCCAGAGCCCAGGCTATGCATTGAAGCGATCCCAACAATATCTAGTTGGTATCTCTCAATCTCAAGCACTAGCTCAGGCTCCTTCCCCACCAGAGAGGTGACGTTCCATATCTTTTTTTTAAAAACTTGATAACTCGAGATCTGTCTGCCAAATCTTTTTCATTTTAACTAATCTGTCCATTAGATTGAAAAAATCTTCTTTGAGTTTTACCTTTTTTGTTAATATTTGAATTCAGTAGTCTCACCCTCTTGATCCTCTTGATCCCATGAAGCATTGTTGTTCCTTTGTTCCTCTGCAGATTGTGCAGTTTGTCTGGCCTCCTCTAGATCCATTTGAGCCTTCAGTGCTGCTTGTTTGTTCTTCTTCTTGTTCTCTTCATTTTGCTTAAAAAAAACAGATGTTTTATTTTTCAGATCACTCAAAGCAAATCAATTTTATTCAGCATCTCCTCTTAAAAAGTATTAAAGTGCTGTTAACCGTGAAGCTTGGTGGGTTTTTGGATAGATGTGAGCTGTTACTCTGCTGCTCTCTGGTGGAGGGATAATACTAATACAACTGTGTGCCAACAGTCATGAACCACAGTGGCCTCAGGTGGTCTTTTTGTGAACCCCACTATACTGTTTCAAAGTGTAACAGCTGCTAAAATGAACTGTGAAAGCAAACCTAGAAGACAAAGGACTCACAGACATCATAGCTCCTGGGATATTTTTTTTTCCTCAATTCTCCAAACTTTTTACTTGATTCTGAGTGCCATTCAGGTGCAATTTCCAGTCAGAGATACCACAAAACAGCTACTGGACTACAGTAGTAAGTGCTACATTTGAGGGAAAACAAAAATTAAGTCACCATTTGTAGTTTTTTCTTCAGTTCGACATTTGCTTCTCTGTAGCTTTTGGATGTGGATTGCAAGTAATAAATGGCCAGTCTGAAAGATAAAATAGCACATGATTACCATTAAAGTACCATTTTACCACTGAAAAAAAATAATGGCAGCATAGTTGAAATATATTTATGTATGCGTTCACATAGTCTACCATTGACTCACACCATAAGCAGTATGAAGGGTAGCACCAGCCCAGGGTTAGAGGCGTAACTGAACACTTTACTAAACCAGGCAGGGAAGTCAGATTCCAGAGTCTCATGGATCACATCAAACATACGGTTCTTGCCACTATGAAAAAGAGGATAGTGGTGATGGAAACCCAAGTCGTTTACATTTAAAAGCCAGATACCTTGAACTAGCATGAGTACCTGAAGGGTCCACAGTCAAATGAAGGTGGGATGGAGACAATGGTGTAGATGGCAGGCAGAGTGGACAGAAAGAGGATGACCAGCAGCATGGCCATGTAGAAGTTGTTGGAGCCAGAGGCTTTGAAGACCCTTTCTTGTGGCACATTACAGCACATAACAGCCCAGCACTGCAGGTACATGGAGACGTGGAGCCGGATTACGTTCAGGGCAGGCAGACAGGGGGCATAGAAAGAACCCATCCTGAAAGCAAAGATTAGAAAAAGCAGCACAGATGCTGAGCCCTTAAGAGGCTTTATCATTGCTAATTGGTTTTCATTTGACCACATTGCAGGTCAAAAATAAAATACTATTATAAAAGAACTTTCTAAAGCTTCTAATTTGATTGAAATGATTGCTACTTTCTTACCATATCATTCCTTGATTGAAGATCAAGCCCAGGACGTTTCCACTGACGTCAAACTCAGAGTAGGATGGCTTTTACAAATGACCAATTACAACAGTAACTCTGCTGGCACAATTTTCTTTTGTTTTCATGACCAAACATTTAAATTCACATTTTAAATGTAAAGTAACAAATAAGTGACAGAAAAGACGACTCACAAACCCTGCCTCTAGGTCCCAGCACCAGCAGTAGTTGAGAAAACGAACAAGAACTGATCTCAGGAAATCACCAATCAGCAATGTGATGTAGGTTGTCATGGTGTCAGATATGATCAGGCGGACAAACTCCTACAAATGAAGAAGCATTCATTTAGTGTATATAAATATATATATATATATATATATATATATATATATATATATATATATATATATATATATATATATATATATATATATATATATATGTGTGTGTGTGTGTGTGTGTGTGTGTGTGTGTGTGTGTGTGTGTGGTGCCCGCTCAATCGGAAAGTATTGTCAGTATTGATTTGATTACTTTTTTGTCTTTTTTGAATCAGCTTATAAATATTCATATGGTTATTTCATAATGTAATTTATTTTTCTTCATTCTTATTAATGCCATAACAACAATTGCTTCACACAGTTACATAATAGTTGACACACACATACACACTGACCTGTCCTACCATTGTCTCCCAGCAAGGCCCTCTGGGCACATCAGCAGGTTGGATAGTGATGAGTGGGGCAGTGCTGTTTTCTGATACTGTGCCATTGTAAAGACTGGCCTCCCACATGGTTATATTAAACATCACTGTATTTTCCTCTTTTCTCTGAAACAGACACACTTCAGATTAATTATCCAGTAAAAAAAATTACAATCTCATAAATATATACCCAATGAGTTCTCACTTTAAGGTTGATCTCATCCATGAGTGCAATGATAAAGGTGTAGAGATTTCCCAAGAAGAGGGCAAAGATCCGACCAAGCTGCCACTGCAGGGCGACACGTGGGTGGTAGTTCTCCAGGGTGCTGATTACATCAAATAGCATTGGGCAGAACATTCCCAATAATGACATGACCATGTTCACCTGAGAAATACATTAGAAAACTAATGTGATTACTTTGAGGACACAATGGGAGTGCGTAGACTTTTGTTTTGCATCGTGTGCATGCAAACTGTGTGGCACACAGTAAACTATGGGTGATCAGTTGAACAGTTTGCAAAGGAACAAACTAATTGTGTATAGATGGAGCTCAAACAGCTTTAGAAGCAACACATGGCATGTGCTACAGCACACATGAGGTCCTTTTATTGGACCTCATGTGTGCTTTTTCCTGCTAAGATAAACATGTAACTAATAGTATGAACAATGTTTAAGCCAGAAAAAAAAAATGTAATAGGCCTTAAATACAGATATTTATTACAAGGGCGCTTTTGCAGCTATGGATGCAAACTGGTGCAGGGCTCTGTCATTGCATTGCTCTGTCATTGCATTGCTCTGTCATTGCCCTGCACTGGTTTCCTTTTGTTTTGGTTTTCTAACCCTCTCTAAATCTAGGTGGGGTTGAGCAGGTATGGTATGGATCCTCCTCTGGGTGGAGCCTTGGGGGTCCCACTCTTCAGTCAACTCACCCGTTGCTTATCTGCTTCATCACCAACTAGTATTTAAGGAGCAGCTCCAGCACCCAGTCTCTGCAGACTTTCAAGTCCTTGTTTCCCTGCTTTCCAGAGTTCCTCAAGTGGCCGAAGTTCACTTTTCAGGTTCATTACCTGTCATAGTCAAGCTGGTCCATTCCTCTAGGAATCCTTCACCGGAATACTCTGACCGCATAAACTCACCTTAGCTACCACCACAGAGCTAACCAGTATCCTCCCCCGTGTCTCTAGCAACCTCACTGACTTTGTAAATCCTCCTTTGGAACTTCTCTGTGAAATCTCTGTAAACTGACTTACCTGGACTCACCCACCTCCCCTCTTCCTGGTAACCTGATCATTCCCCATGAACTCTCCTTACCGGCATCCACTCCTGTGCAAGTTTTCCTCAAAACAATAAATCTGTTAAACTGTAAAACTGCCTTCTTTGGGTCTTGCTTCAGAGTCTGCTTTTCATTATCGCCATTTTGGCCTTTGACGGGGACTGCTGGTCAAATTCTAAATATTTTGGTGTGTTTTTAAAACATTTAAAACTCAGCAAGTCTTCCTTGCTGCCAAAATTATTCATAAACTTCCCTTTGTATATGTTATGTCTCATTAATTCTCTCTCTCTCTCTCTCTCTCTCTCTTTCTCTTATGTCTACCTCATTCCTTTCCCACCACGTGTGATTCTCCAGTCCATCTAAGGCAAACTTCTGAGAACGGCGCACTACAAAGTAGATGAGGTATCCACTTCCTGCTAAGCAGCACAAGACCAGGAAGTTGGCCAGCACCCGCAAGAAACGAGTCAGATGGATGTTGTCATCCTTGTGGCTCTCTTGTTCCTCCAAGATTGCTTCCTGTAGTGGAAGAAAAATGGTATAGTGAAATGTAATATACTGTATCATACTTAAACTACAATAATTACTGTATTGGAAAGCAGACATTAAACTGCATTAACCTTGAAGCTGGTGGTGATGGATGCAAACTTATTGTCTGCTGTTTCAGCATTTCCTATTAGGTAGTCCCAGCTTGTGAACATTTTCCAGCTGAAATTGAAGCTGTTATCATCGCCGACCCCTGACTCATTTGCATTACGAGCCATCCTTTAATTTCAAAAGGAGTGCATGATTCACTAAAACATTGTGGAGTGAAGAGATTCGTTATTTGTATATAGACTTAGCAAACTTACGTTCTAATGACCACCATATAGCTGTAGGCCACTGTACCCACACCAACCAGGAAGTAAGACAGAGGCATACGAAACTTCAGCCAACCAATGGTACGCTGGTTGTTGTAGTAGCCATAGAAGAGGACTGAGTACTGTGCATAACCCTGTGGATATCAAATTTTATTTGGGGTGACTATTTCAGAATATTATTATATCAGAGGTCTTAGAAATAGGCAACAAAGCAAATTAAAATATTTCACACTGACCCCAAAGTCCCAGAGAACAGCAAAGTCCATGGCGCTGGCCTCCTCAGCTCTGGGGACCGTCTTTCTTGGGATGCTGCCATATGGGCGCCCCATTAATGCCTGTTAGCAAGAGGAGGAGGAGAATTAGGGAAAAAAAGCAAATAAAAGTAAAACCCAAAGTTCAGATGCAGCTCATGAAAAAAAGCAGCATACTTCCGGTACCATAACCAGGCCAAAGGTCAGGCCAAACAAGATCATGTTGATGCCATACATCCACCTCAGGAAGATGAAGTATGAGGCGACTGAGGAGCCGAAATGACCTCAGGAACAGAAGAAAGCAAAACATTTGAGAAAATGCAAATGTTTGTCTGCTATACAGATTATCCTTCTAGTCATAGAAAAGATGTAACTTAAAAAATGAGAAATTATATCTGAGGAGAAACCTATATATAAAAATATAAATAAAATAAAAGCACACCTACTTTCAATCTCCTTTATTTTCATCTCCCATGGGATGCATGCAGTTTTGAAGTTTTCAAAGTCCCGTTGGAATTTCATCCATTTCTAATAACATGATTTTTTTAATGAATCATTATGTTATTTAATGATATATAAAGAAGTAGAGTAAATGAGTCCTTGCCTTGGTCATCATGACTTTGTATGCATAGAGCTTCCTGCCTTTCCCTTTTCCCAAGGCTCCTTCATATTTTTCCACAAACTCCTGAGACTCCCTATAAAAAAGCAGATATTAGAGTAAAATACTGATTGCTGGTATTTTTAATTAGAGCAGAAAAAAATCAGAATGATTTATTTGTGTAAAGTACCGTAAAGTGACAAGTTTCTTTTTCATTGGCCAGGGTTTTCCCCTTAGACTTTGGATCAGTTTCTTCCTCTCATCCACTGCCTCCTTCAGCTTTTCCAGCTCCTCCGGGGACAGACACTCTGGCCTCACCTCGTCCTTCTCACTGTCCTCCTCTTCATCGTCGTCCTCTTCACTCGTCTCCGTCTCTGAACTGAGGCATTGAAGTTTTCAGCACCTTTTTTTTTTTTTATCTGAATGACATGATAGTGAAATTGAAAGATAAAACACTACCTTGTTTCAGCCTTCTTGTGCTTTTTCTTTTTCACTTCCTGTGCTTTTTCCTTTACCAGTTGTTTACCTCCATCCTCTTTCTTCTCCCCTTTTTTGGCACTTCTGTGTTTCTTTTTTCCCTTTTCAATATTTTCTTCAGATTCCCTCCTTCTCCATTCTGCGTGTTTTTTCATTTTTGATATTCTTTCTTGCTTTTGCTGCCTTGACACTTGTCATTTGGACTTCTTCCTCCTCATTCTTCTCTCTTCTACTGGTTTCTTGTTTATTCTTCTGTCTTTTCCTCTTGCCTTTTTCTCTTTTCTCAGCTACCCCCCATAAATCCTCCTCCCCATCTCCCGCTCTTGTTCCCGCTTTTCTCTTCTCATTTCCTCTCTTCCTTTTCTGCCTGTCATCATCTCTTCTTTTTATTCTGTGTCTTTTATTCTTATGTCCCTCTTGCAAAGTCAAGTCCTCATCCTTTTCACCTGTAGTGGAAATTTAGATGTTATTTTTATTCATTTTTATACTGAGTGTTCACATACACATATTACAGTTTTTCTCAACCAGTTTGGCACAGTTCTCAAATCAGGAACGTCATTCTCACCACCCTTAATGCAGTTCTCAAAACAGTTAAGGTATTTTTCATAACACAGACTCACACATGGCAAAAATTAAAAGTCAGTCAGTCACTTCAGCTCTGGGATGAATGAATAAAAAACCTTACTGACTTTGGAAAGAGTGCTGCAAAAATGTGGGCCTATAGAGTAAAAATATATATATATATATTCTGTCAGCTAAGAACAGGAAACTGAGGATACAGCTCACATCAGCTCACAGAAAAATGCTGTACACCAGTGGCTCCACAGTCACCAGATCTCAGTCCAGTAGAGCGTCCTTGGGATGTGGTTGAAAGGGAAATTTGGATGAGCAGTTGAAGGCAAAAAGGGGTCCAACACAGTACTAGCAAGTATATCTACATTGTCCATTCAGCCATCCATCCACCCATCCATCCATCCATCCATCCACCCATCCATCCATCCATCTTCTTATTCTTATCGCATTCACGAGCCTTTCCCAGCTGTCATACATATTTGACAAAAGTTTGAAGTAATGTGATTGAAAACATTAATGCAGTGCTGGACAGTATTCAGGAAAGTGAGCGATCTAGAGTTGTGACTAAAAAAAGTACAAACTATTTTGATAAGTTGTGAGATTCAAGTGGAAATCAACACAGTAACAAATATCTTGTGCTGAAGTGTTGTTAGTGGTGAAGTATGTGTGGAAACAATAGCAGTGTTTATAAAAATAATGAAAAAGGCTGATGTGGGTGGGAAATGCATTACTGAGTTGAGAACTGCATTAAGAGTAGTGAGAATGGCTTTTCTGCAGTGAGAACTGCGATCAAGAACAATTGTATTTAAACTAACATAACATCTGTGATGTTCACAGAAAGTTAATTAAGGAAATTCTTACCATTAAAAACGAGCTCATGACTTGGACCTTTCAGGGATTCACCTAGTCACGTATAAGTACACTTACCTTCAAAATCCATTCCAGTGTCAACTATGGGAGAGATAATTTAACAATGAAATTAAAAGGTTGAAAAATTGAGTAAACCTCATTATTTTTCATCCTATTTAATATAACTGTATTTCCCTCAAAATCAGCTTATCTTAAGCTTCACTTTTAAATTGGATAAACTGTAGTGATATAGAAAAGCATGACTGAATGCACAACATGTTAAAACTTAAAGCAGATGGGCTACAACAACAGAAGACCAGGTTGTGCTCCTGTCAACTAAGAGCAGGAAACTGAGGCTACATTTCACACAGATTAATCAAAACAGTAGAAGGTTGGAAAAACATTGCCTGGTCTAATGAGTCTTGATTTCTCCTGGGACATTCAGATGGTAGGGACAGAATTTAGCATAAACAACATGAAAATATGGATTCATCCTGCCTTGCAGCAATGATTCAGGCTGGTGGTCGCGGGGTAATGATGTGAGGGATATTTTCCTGGCACACTTTGAGCCCCTTAGTACCAACTGAGCATCGTTTAAATGCCACAGCCTGTGTGGAAGCTGGCTGCTTCCAGCGGGATAACGCACCATGTCACAAAGATCAAATCATCACAAACTGGTTTCTTGAACATGACAATAAGTTCACTGTACTCAAATAGCCCCCCACAGTCACCAGATCTCAATCCAATAGAGCACTTTTGGGATGTGGTGGAAAGGGAGATTGGCATTGTGGGCAAGCAGTTGACAAATCTGCAGCAACTGTGTGATGCTATCATGTTAATATGGACCAAAACCTCTGATGAACCTTGTAGAAATATGAAGGCAGTTCTGAAGGCAAAAGGGGTTCCAACTGGGTGCTAGGTAGGTGT